>PVKB01007282.1:0-39015 GCA_004027205.1 Ctenodactylus gundi
TTGACTGATCTCTTCATGGGTACCCAGTCCTTAGATGACTCAAGTTCCTGTGTCAGTTTGCAACAACTTGAAACGTGCTTCATTTACCAAAGAACTTGGGTACTATTGTAAAGCACACCACAGATGACTTTATTTCCAAGAGGCTTCACATTTGCCCTTTTCCTTCTGTTCAGAGAAGGGAGCTATTGTTTTCTTTTTTGTTTTCTTTCCCCATTTTATTGATATATATAAGTGCATAAAGTTTACATCACCTTGAGTATTCTGCGCACATACATGTTGTAGCAAAGTTACAAATCCTTCCCCTCTCTCTTTTTGGCCCTCCCACTCCCTCCACCTCCCCTCTACTTCCCATTAGTCCCCACATTAAGTTCTACGAAATAACTGTGATCTGGGTTTCTCATATCAGAGAGACCGTTCGATATTTCGTCCTCTGCTTCTGACTCCCTTCACTAAGCATGATGGTCTCAAGTTTTCTCTATTTACCTACAAAATCCTCCATCTTATCTGTCTTTATAGAAGAGCAGTATTCCATTGTGTAAAGATACCACAGTTTGTGTACCCATTGGTCTGTTGATGGGTACTTCAGTGACTTCCACATTTTAGCTATTGTTAGTTGTGCTGCTGTGAACGTGGGCACGCATGCGTTGTCTTCTACTTAACATAACCTCTTTCTATGCAGACATCTACCCTACTTTGTCTTCTACATTTCCTCTCTGACAATATCACATTCCAATTAAAAGAAAAAGAATACAAATTCTAAGTGATACATCTGTATCATTTAATGTGTGTTGTGAATGCTTGATATCTGGTATTCTATTACATAATTTCACTTTCTCTTACTCATTCCCTTTCATCAGTAGTTCTCCTTGTCAGCGTTTCTGCTCTAATGTCCTGGAAATAAAAGAAAGAAAAAGAAATCGCATATTTCCTGGGAGATTTTCCTTTTGTTCTCTAATGTATACACTCCAAACACTGGTAGAGTTTTGCTGGTTTTATGTTTAGAAGTTTATCTTAAATAACAACAATCTGAGAACTATCGACAGTTTTATTCAAAGCTTTGGTTGTTAATCACTTAAGATGCAACAGAGCGCACGGGTTGTTTTTCTTTTCTTCTTATCTGCCTGACTGTGGGACGATTGTTCCTAGCTCTATGAAAAAAATCACTGTTTTTGATGATCAGTTCCAACCATCTCTTCCTGCTTGCATTGGTTTGTTAAAGATATGCTTCTGGCAATCTGTAAACTCAAATATTGAGTTTTCATTTGTTCTTCAACTAGAGTAACTGTCTGAAAATGGCTGCCAGCACAGAGGAAACAGAGCTAAGGTGTGGGAAGGAAATGAAAGGAAAATTGAGACAGTAGCCAGAGGTGGATAGACAGGCTCTGGTCACTCTGACTAGTCATACCTGAGGCCTGGCTCTTCTCGACATTTTTCAGATCATAGAAATTAATAGTAAACTTTATTTTCTAAAATTACTTAGAGTTGGCTTTCCCATGCTTCAAAATAAAGTACATTGAAAGAAATTTAAAAATCAAAACAAAAGGACCATTCTGCAAGTATGAAACCAGTTTTGTTTTGAAAGACCTCAAGTTGTGAAATCAGTTGAGTCAAGGTTGAGTACAGGGTAGAAAGAGCTTCTTTTTCTTAAATTGTTTTTACATTTAAAAAAAAAAATGGGGCGCAAAGCAAAAGATGAGACCAATATTTATTATCTCTCTGAACATAGATCTTTAACTGAGTCGTGACAGGCAACAGGATATATTCTCAGAATGTGAGTTCTACAATAAAATTTTGAGTAAAGACTATGTAAGTTTTGGTCCCAAATGGCCAAGCTAAAAGTAAAAAGGTAATGGTACAATTTATTAATATCATAAATAGCATTTGGGATTTTGAAGATTTAGATTTTTTTTGCATAGTGAAAGTGGCACTGGCTAGATCCTTGCTCCTGCAAGGCGCCAAGCAGAAACCACACTCAGAGATGCCATTGAGAAGTGGAGGAACTTGAAACTCTATTTTTAAATGAAAACTTTCTGTACTATGTAGTCTACTTGACCAAATGAATTACCACAGACTATTTTTATTCAACTAAACTAATGTAGCCTTGAGGCAAAGGGCAACATACATTTAGCTTATTTCACTGGTCTATTAAGTTGTGTGTATGGAAGTCTGGAGTAGAGCTCTAACTACAAATGAAGGTTGCACATAGAACACCAGAGCCAGACCCTGTATCTAGAAACTCGGTGTAATATGTCAGGTCCTGTGCAGGGGCACATTAGTCAATGGCAGGAACAGCCTGATGAAACAAAATATCTTTGTTATTGGGATTTACAAAACTAAAAAGAAATTCAGGACTGGGCAATTAGAATCAGGTATGGATAATCTAGCTCATCTGCTGCGAGCATTGGATGCTGCAGCTTCCTGACAAAAATTCTTCTCCTTCATCTTCTTCCGTTTGTGGTCCTAAAGAATGAAACCAGAGTCTTACCAAGGAGCAACATTTCTGATTCTTTTTGTTTTGAAACTGAGTTCTGCTAAATCACTGAACTAATCAGATTGCGTTTAAACTTGGGATCCTCTTGTCTCAGCCTTCTAGCATGCTGGGATTACAAACCTGTAACACAACACCTGGCTAGAACCTTTCTTCTCTGCCTTTTTAATAGAGTCACTTTCCGGGCCTTAACACCTTGTCTCTGAACTACATTAACTGTCAGGTGGTGAGTAGCTGGGCTGGATATGATATCATGGTTTGGTTCCACAGGTGGAAAACAGGAAGAATACAAACTTACTAGCATGTTAGTGTGGTTTTAAGAGATAGTTTATTATGAACAAAACCTTGTACTATGTGAGAAAATAGTTAGGTGATTTTTTTACGCCTAAGACTTGAGATCTAAAATGCAAAACAAAACAAAACAAAACAAAAAACAAACAGTGATGGCTTAGTAGTTGATAAATGAAGAATGGAATTGTACAAGACATCCATTAATTTCTTTCTGTCTTACACTATTCTATCATTTTTAAGTGTTTTGTTTGATTGCATTGGTTTGGGTGCTTTTTCGTTTGTTTGCTTTGCAGTACCAGAGATCCAACACACTCATACTCCGTACTCTGTCACATACCCATCCCGTGTTTTAGATTTGATAGTTTTGAGACAGGGTGTTACTAAGTCATTAAATTGCCCAGAGTGGGCTTGAACTAGTGTTCCTTCTATTTCATCCTCCTGTTGTGCTGGGACTAAAGGCCTGCACCACCTGGACCGTGCTGTCCTTCAACATTTCTTTCTAGAAAATGCCTTTATTCTTATTAATTGTATTAGTTTGGGTTCTTTTAAAAGGCAGAATTTACAGAAATTTTAACAAAACTAATTTATTTGGACGGTTTACAAATCCAAGGATAGAGATAGTCCAAGATGACTGCTTGCACTTGAGAGAGCTGGCGTGTCCAATGGTTGCTCAATGGCAAAGTAGAACTTCCACCTGGGACTGCAGGACCGCTGGTGAGAGTCTGCTGGCGAAAATCGATGACTGAAGATCTGCAATGAGCAGCCAGGCTGAAGTCCAGAATGGAGCGAATCAGTGATAAAGACCTGTGGCATAGACATTTGTGAAGGCAAGAGCTTTCCCAAGTAAAACAGTTGTAACAATTTTTCTTCTTCCTTCCTTCCCAACTGGACCTCCCACCACTGGGTTGGTGTTCTTCCTTCATTCAATGACCTGCAAATCACTCTCACTCTAATCCAGGCTAGTTCTCAACACCCTCATCTAGGAGTGGTTCCCAAACCTTAATTCAGACTAGGTTCCTGATTGCCTCAAATTGACATAGTCCTGCCGAAAGTCACACTAATAAAATTGCTAATCAAGATGTTTTGATACTGCAGAGGAAAGATAAAATATGTGAACCTGTTCCAGTGATTCAGGACTTAAATAATGTTTATGTTTACAATTTTTAAAATTTTGTTTTGGCTTAATTTTTGAGATGGGGTCTTGCACTATAATCTCAGCTGGTCCTGAAGTCATCACATAGCCAAGGCTGGCCTCAAACTCACAGCAATCCTCCTGCCACAGCGTTCCTAGTGGTGGGATCACAGGCATGTGCCACCATGCCCAGGTTATGGGTCCTGGAGAATCAATCTCAAGGCCTTGTGCTTGTTTGGCAATCTTTCTAACTACTGTGCTATTCCTCCAGTTCCTTATGATGTTTATAAAATGTATGGCATCCCTTTAAATATAGTGTCCATGTGAAGTGGACAAACTTTTTAACTAAACACTCTGAAAATAATTGTGTTGTAGAGCAATATACAGACACATGAATGCCAACTCAAGAAATCACTCTTGGCTTCAACCCAGCTATGGGGAATGATGTTTTTTCAACAGGGGAAACTTATATGGAAAAGTTTATAGATTCTGTTTTTCAGATAATCAAAAATAAAGTGTGAAAGATCCTTTGGCCGTAAACAGAAATTTAAGCCTCACATAGGGAACAGTGGTGAGCCAATCAGATTTTAAGATAGGAGTTTACTTGATCAAAGCTGTGATTCAAAAGGAGGGAGTATGAAACTAAATCAGGAGAAATTAGAATCATGAGTGTGGTTGAGGCCCTGGAGGGCTGGGGACAATGTGGAAGTCATCCTCTTGGTTTTCCTAGTGTTGTTAATATCCCTAATAGTCTTCACCTAATATCTATCTTGCCCAATGTTTTCAGCCCTAGCTTTTTGTCAGAAAAGAAAAGGTTTTTTTGGGGGGGGGCAGAGGAGTTTTTGGAAATAATATTAATATCAAAATTTATAAAATATTTTTAATAAAATTTATAAAATATAGAGTGAAAAAGATACACAAGTGAATTCTAAAGTTACATATACTCATGAATTTAGTAGCCCAACTAACAATAGCTGAAATGTAGAAGACATCAAAATACCCATCAGCAGACCAATGGATAAGTTGTATTTATATACAACTAAATACCATTCATCTATGAAAATAGATAAGTTGAAGCTTTTATAGGTAAATGGATACAACTTGAGACCAAGTGAAGTGAGTGAGTCAGAAACAGAAGGTGAAATATCTGCTTCTGATATGAGAAACCCAGATCACAATCATTTCATAGAGCTGAATGTGGGGAGAAATGGGAACTGGAGCGTTAGGGGAGGGATAACGAGAGTCAAAAAAGAGAAGGGAAGGACTGGTAACTTTGCCACGGTATGTATGTGCACAGAATACTCAAGATCAATGTAAACTTTATCTTTTGCATTTATACATATCAACAAAATGGGGAAAAGAAAAAATAAAAATGGAAGAGAAAAATAATTTATGTAGGATATTTGATACAGACCTTTAGAGTCAAAAATTTGATAGCAAGAAAACAGGTTTACAGGAGTTGTCCTGTCAGGGGTCTTACCCAGCGTCAGACATTTTAAACTATGTCAAGCAATCAAAAGATGCCCCTGAAGTTGAGGGAGGTCTCGGATGTCAGCTGACCAGATCTTGCCTTCCCTGTCGGATGGGCCCTTTGGTCCAGAGTAGATGAGACCTTAAATGAGATTTATGCGGTTCTGTAGACTCTGGGTAAACTTGAAGTGATGCTACATTATATTCCAGAGTCTTAGAATGACATTGCAAGGTCATAGTTTCCAGAGCCAGAGGTTTTTATTTATTTACTCTAGGTCATTTGTATCTGCAACCATCTGTCTAAGAGCATTTCAGATGTGAAGAATATTCCTTTTAGCAAATAGTAGTGGTTTACTTATTTGAGAAAGTCTATTTGAGTGGGAAATTACCGCTCCCCATTCTTGCTTCTGGCCCCCTGCATGTCACCTGCCCTAGGGAGCGAGTAGGTGGTGCACCAGGGCTGTTGTTGGTGTGTCCCGAGGCATTTTAGAAACATTTTGACTAAGTGGCATGAAATGAATTTTAGGCTTCAGACTTTTTTTCTTTTTCCAGTTACAGAGACCTGACGTACAATAAAGATGAGGTTGGTAGAAGGAGAGGTGACCTGGGACAAAGATGACTCAATGGAAAGGCAAGTTTACCAGTCTTGAAATAACTGATCAAAGGAATGCCAGGAAAGAGGCTGCCCCTTGCTCTGCAGCATACGGACTACATCTTGATTGACTGTGTCGTACACAGTGAAAAATCTTAGAATCATCTTGTAAATTAGTTTCACACTTTAAAAAAAACGTTTTAAGTTGATGAATGTCTGCCTTTTTTCTTAAGGAAAAAAAATCTACATGCTGGGCAAACATGTGGTATGTTTTAAAACTGGCAGCAAATAACCACATAATTGGACAGCCCATTATCTTGATTATTATTATTACCTAACACAAATATAGCATTTGACTAAAATGGTTTTCACTCAAAGTAACTGACAAGCATTAATTACTTAACGTGTTAATGCTCTTTAGAATAAGTTAAATATAGTTGAGTATCTGTGTGAATATACGTAAATATCCACACACACTTTCAGGTCTAATAGGAAGCCCAAGAAATATTTGTTGCCTTCCAAGTGTGTGTGTACATATACATTACTATCTATAAAATTCTCAAACAAATGAGTATCATTTTTAGAGAAATACACCTTCATTAGAAAACACTTATTTTTAGTTATTTTAGACAATTTTTAGATAATTGAGACACATTTAGTATAAAAGATATATCATCCAGGTAGCTTATTTAGTTATATTTTTGTTATAATTTTAACTCAATTCTTCTAGCAGAAAATAATTCAGTTACTTTTTGCTGTCTTCCATGAAGGATGATTTAAATTATCTAACTTTGATATCTTTGGAAGGCAAGTGATCTGAATGGGTGGAAAGAAAACAAAATTTCTCTTTTCACATTGAATAGACATTCAAAACAGAAGGTCAACATTATTAATTATCCACTGTTTTCCTGAATGTGCTGGTATATTTTGTGAATATTGTGCCTGCCGACCAGCATATCCACCTCCGTACTCTGGGTTAGTTCCAACCTATGGCTAACTGAAAACTCAAATTTTTCTTCTGAATGTGGCAGAGTGCCGAAATACGCCTGAATCTAATTATTTTTCCCATCATCTGTCATAGTTTCTCTAATTCAGGTGGAAGTTGAGATTCTGGGGCACTGCAGGATCCTCCAGCGTGTGCACAGCAAAACCCAGGGCGGCTGGTGGTTAATCATTTCTTGCTCATTAGAATCTCCAGGGAAGAGAGGGATCAAAAGTCTTCCTTTAACTTCAAGCCCACATTGCAAGCCTCATCCATCTAAGCTATTTCTGTCTGAGCATGCCATCTAGGACATCCTGTGTCACACAGATATTGATGACACTTTGACTGCATTATTTTTTTCTTTTAACTGATGAACATTTCAGTTTATAAAAGATAATAGAAAATATGGAACTCTATTTAGAGTCTCATCTACTACACAAAACAAAAGTAGACAGGCTATAAATACTCTAGGCTGCCACAACTGAAGGAAGTAAAATTATGGTAGAACCATAATTCAGAGAGGAATTATCCGTCGCATGGGATAGGTTTCCAGAACAGGGAGGGATGAAACTTAGGTAATAAGCTATTGCACAGTCTATTCCAATAGATGGCATATTTTGCCTCTGTATTCTTTTAGATCCCCTTTCAATTAAACCATAGTTAAATTTTGAAAAATATCTAAGGATGTGTTTCCCTCTGATAATAGGATGAAAACTTGGGTCTTCCATCCTGATAATGCATGGATTAGGTATACACATAAACATAAAATTTTATAGGTATACATATAACACAAATCCAAAGACTCTGTGGTTGATTTGTCAAAAACATTTAAAATGTCCTTACTTTATTAAATCTAAGGTACAACAATTTACCACTTCTCCTGTCAATAGTAGACTAGGAGACTCATAGCTGTAGTTAATTATTTTTTGTGCTTAAAAACAGTACCTTTTATTCTTACTAATTGGTAAGGATCTACCACCTGAGTTTGTGTGGCACAGTTAAAGTTTCAGACATTTCATAGTACTGCTTGTTTGCTTATTTAAAAACCTGGTCTATAGAGTCTGGAAGCATAGCTTAGTAGTTAAAAAGCTTGCTTAGCAAATGTAAGGCCCTGGATTCGATTCCCCAGAACCATGTAAACTAGGTGTCGTGGCACGTGCCTGTAATCCCAGCACTCAAGAGCCTGAGGTTGTTTGCCTTTGTGTGCTTAGAGACACCATTTCTTTCTTAAAAATTATTCAATAACTGATTACTAGTCATTTTTCAGAATTATGAGAATTTAGGAAGATATTCTTGATCTAAAAATCTGAATTAAGGTGAGACTTATAAAAGCTATCAATTAATTAAAAGTCTTTAATAGTGAGATAGTGAAAAAAGTATCTGACCCAGATAAGTCACTCTAAAAGTTAAGTGGCTTAAGCCGAACTTCATTATTTCTGATGCTTCCGTGGCTTGACTCTTTTTCCTGGAATCTCTGAAGGGCCTGCAGATAGACAACAATTAGGACTGACACATTGGTCAGACAATTAACACTCATTATTGGTGGGTTGCTTAACTGATGTAGCCAATGAGAGTGCGCCATCCGTGTGCCAAGAAATTCTTCACGGCAGGAAAGGCTGAAATTCTTACATGAAGTATTGGGGCTCAAAGAGAAGAGACAGACACTTCGAACCTCCTAAAATAAAGGTGATGAAATACAATAGTTTCTTTTTTGCTATAGAAGAAGTAAGCTAGTAAAGCTAGCCCACATTCTAACAGACGTGAATGACATTCTACATATTCATAAGAGAAGTATGCAAAAACGCTTTAACCTAATAGTGGCCATTGAAGTAGTTCACAAAGAAAAGTAGGGTTGGCGACCTATAATATTTTTAAATTGCTAACAAAGCTGTAACATAAAAGGAGGGTTAACTCTAATTTAATAATTTTTATTAGTTTGCAGCAAGCACATATATAAAGGTGGTAGATAATCAAGCATGAGAATATTAGAAAAGAAGCATAGCTTATTACATATTCACCATTTTGTTAATAGATAAAGAATATCGTGTTTAGAAAACTATGCCTGGGAGTTACAATAATAAGAAGCAACCGAATTATCAATGGTGTTAATGGAATTAAAAATTCCTAGAAAATCTTATTAAATAAAGATTTCAAAAAAATAAAAATATTTGTGATGTCCAGACATGAGGATGTCATCTAACTTTGCTGATGCCAATAATTTCCAAATGTATCAGAGCATAGTAGGGACAGCTATGTCTCCATTGGTTTTTTATCCATCTGTTTGACTCATCGTCTCTCCTTTTCTTCATTTTCCCCCTGACTATTAAAATCTATCAGAATTTATGTTTACTGAAAACACTTTGGAAAGTGTTACCTAGTAAAATATGAGAGAAGGGATGTTAATAAACGTTGAAGTACTTTTGGATTAGAGCTTTTGATTTAAATGTAATTAAAAATAAAAGAATCTGGCAGAATCATGAATAAAAAATAGTTTACAAAACTGGTAAAAATTTTGTTAGTCAGGATATTAAAATCCAGAGTGAGAGTTTTCAGAACCTTTTCAGCAGAGCCTAAGGATTTTTGGGAAATGTCACAGAAATGGACAGGTGTAAAGGTATTGACTATCTTAACTAACAGTATCTACAGAAATAGTTCGTATTTAAATGTTTGTTTTCATTTGAAAGGAAAATGCTGATTCAAAGACAGAGAAGAACAAGAGAATAAAAAGGAGAGGTAGAGGTCATTCAAAAATTAGGTGGTGTAAAGAAAAACTGTAGAAGTCTGCTTTGATACCAGGCTATTCAAAGTCTTGGCATGATCTCTAGGAGAGAATGGGAGATTGTAGCCAAATGTCAATAATCTTAAATTTTAGATTGAAGATTTTTCCAGAACTCAGATTTTGAAAATCACATTAATGAAATTCAAAGGACATGTACAGTGATAACGTAAGAAGCTGGGGGAAAAGTAGTGCAATTGAAAAAAAAATCAAAAAAATTTTACATTTTTACATATATAAACAATTCTGAGAAGAATGAGTGAATTAGACGACTGATTTTACTCCATGGAAACATAAGCAGAAAAGGCAAGAAACATTGAGTTCACTGAAGTTCTTAAAATATCTTATTTTAATAACTTTGAACAATCTAATTCCTAATTCTTTATTCAAAAATAACTTGAATTCATACGTATAGCAACTTGATTCATCAATTAATATTTGTGTGAGTTATGTATTTTTAAATTTTGTTTTAAATTGAGCGCTATTATAGGGTATTTTACTGAACAAGGCAATTAATGGCAGGTAACACGTTTAATAGTTAGACAAAACACATTCTTCTAGGATGAAACTCTCCTGAAATTGGTATTGCCAGTTCTTGTAAATAAGCTAAGCCTAACAGAGACATGTTTTTCTTATTTGGTATAATTTTGTCAACGTCTGTCATCTAATTAGTGCTCATAGTTCCTTGTAGAATGAATACATGGTAATTCTTGAAGACAGTTATTGTCATATTACTAAATGTATTTTACAATACATCGTTACATTTGGCAATTCATCTTCAATGATATTAAAAATGGAATAAATACTGTTGGAGAAAGAAAACCATACCAGTTTATTCATGATTGGTGATGCTGTAGTTAAAAATGACTTAGAAATATCAAAAGAAGATACGCATGCACAAACGCTGTGGAGGCGATCTCTCTTTTCCAGCCATACATTCTTGTTCAATCTAAGATGGCACCTGATGAGACAGGTTTTACCACAGTTGAATTTCCTGCACAATTATAAAGAAGGAATACAACATAATTATAGCCCTCAAAGAAAATTTGCAAAACCTGAACCATTTTTCTTTATTGTTAATTAGATAAAAAGTCATATTTTCATGGGAAATTTATACATTTAGTATAAATTAGCAATTTTTTATAGAATAAGTAATTGTAATTTTTAAAATAAATACATTTCCAATATTAGACTCCTAAAATCAGCACGGTTGTTTTCTAATAAAAAGAACCTGAATTGAAGTGTTAAGGTAATTTCTTCTAATTTATGCTGTGTAGGATTTGATTGAAAATACTCTATCAGAAATTCTGATTAGTACTTGCAGAGACCTTTGACTAATGAAAGTAATGCTCATAATTAATTAATAAGTGCAGTTTGTTTCAAAGAAAATTTCTTCTCCAAACACGACTCATGGGCTGTGAGGGTCTCTTGCTTTGGACAGCAACCTCTTGGAGCCCAAAGAATTCAATTTAGTTATGGGATTAGTGTTGTTGTATAAGGAGTGCTCTGTGGTAATTAATTCACTTTCTCTTCAGCTTTTAAAATATCCATCTTGATCTTTTGCCCACCTGATTAACCAGTCAATTAAATTTTTATGTAAGTTTCCTGACCTCGTTAATTTGCCAAGAGGCAGTCATTAATGCAGAGTATACAGATGAGGTTGTTTGTGACCCATCTATACAAAAGGCCGCACCTCATCTGTTTCTACCAGAAGGTGTCCTTGCTTTTATTAACCTAGGAGGCCATGGTAGAAACAAATAAGAAAAAAATAAACAGGAAGAATGTCAGATTTTAGGCAATGAATAGGGTTCCACAACCCAGGAGAAGGCAGCAGGAGAAAGTGACAGCAGGTGGCCTGGGGCTGTTACAGAAGAGAGGTGCCTAATGTTTTTGAGTGAATGAGTACATAAAGAGTTTATGAGGGCTGGAGGACAGGCACAGCATTTCAAGCACTTGCCTGCAAGCACAAGGCCCTGAGTTCAATTCCCAAGCACCACATAAGGGTGGGTGTGGTGGTGCACGCCTGTAATCCCAGCACTCCGGACGCTGAAGCTGGGGCAGATTGTCCTGAGTTCAAGGCCAGCCTGAGCCTTACACCAGTGAGTTCAGGACCAGCCTGAGCTACAGAGCGAGACCTGTCTCAAAAAAAAAAAAAAAAAAAAAAAAAGCTTACAAGCCACATCACCTTACTTTCTGGGTATTTTTCTTCTATCCAAAAACTCTGTCATATCACTTTCTTTCAAAAAAAAATATATATATATATAAAATACTATTGTAAAGCAATTCATTTTAACACGCCTTTGAAGTTGCGTGGTCTAAGGACTTCGGAGGTTGAACTCGGAGGTGGGTGTTGGACAGGGTTAGTCACAGCAGGCGACTCACTTGGATGCCTGAGAAAATGAGCGAAGAATCAACAGAAGAGACAAGAGACAGCACAGCGACTAGAATTTTAGGAAAAATCAATAAAGTTCTTAACATCAAGGCCACACCAGCAACCCTGTCTTTTATCTCCTCTCATCTCTCTGTTTCTTTTCCTTTCTTCCTCTTTCTTCTACCTAAACTTTGAAGTTTTATTTTTCTAGGCCACAAACTCAGGCTAAACTTATTATTATACATTTGAAATATGTCACAGTTAAATATGGTTCAAGGACTCCATACTCTAATCATAATAGTTTCCTTGGGAAACATTGCTCACTTTTTTTTTTCTTTTTAATACCACAACCACAAACAACAAAACTTCTAAGCTGGAGTTGCTAGTATTTCAGAGATTGGAAGACGATCTACCTGCTTTATCTTTTCTCCTCATTAAAATAACAATAAGGTTATTATAGTAATTTCTTTTCATTTATTACCCCTCTGATAGTTGTATTCTCAAATATCTGTGAAGAAAATTAATGAGGTTTTTCAGAGTCCTAAAACTGTGCATATTCCTGAAAAGTAATGTTGTATTTAGCCTGAGGTATGATGGATTGTTCTAATGCGCTGTTATACTTTGTAGTTTTGGGAAAATGATTTATAAGAAGAAAAGCAGGTGTCATTTTGTTTATGATTTATGGGCTTTGATCTTTAATCCTGAATTTTTATATCATTAGTCCTGAGGAAGGGTTATTATATGACAGGTGCAATGAGACTTCAAATATTTTCATTTGTATAAATCGGTTTATTATCCACTCTTTTTTCACAGGTTTTATGATGAAGCACATAATCATGACTGAGCACACAATCTATAACTCTAGCATAATTACTCAAATCTGTGTTTTTTCCAAATTGTCTATGAGCATGTAATTAAAGCATATACATGTATACATATATATCTATATATAGATGCAGATTCAGATAGAGACATTGTTGACACACACACACACACGTGCAGATTCTGATAAAACAAATGTTTATTTAGAAGAATTTAGTTATTAAATACAAACAATCTATGTACAAAATAAATTTATTTTAAATATATGATGTTACTCACATTTCATAAAATAGGAAAAAGAAATAAAGAATTTTAGGATCTAAGTTCCAGAGAATCGCTTTTCTCTTTGACAGACTCAGACAAATGAACCAGCTGTTTTTACATATATAAATGAGTAAGAGAAAGGTCCAAAATTCCATAGAGCTAGCTCTCTCAGGATTAAAAAAAAATTATTATATTCCTCTGGTCAAGGTAACATTGAAAAATTATGCATTGCCTAGACTAAATTTTTTTTCGGTCTTCTTCCAGAGTTTTATTGTGTGGGCCATTTCAACGATTCAGGCTGATCTGGAAGTGTGGCACTTCAGGGGCCTGAAACAGTTCATTGTGTCACTTGGTAACAGCTTTTTTGTTTGTTTATTTCAGGTGACTGTCCTTTCCTCCAAAGCCCAGAGTATGGACAGTTGTCAGGGGCTCAGCCGGAAAAGCGTAACCCATAAGAGATGATGTTATACAATTTACTGCAAAAATTTGACTTCATCATTTATGGAAACTAGTTAGGTAGGTTAATTTTAAATTCATAGAGTTGGCTGGATCTTGTAGGCATGGTAGATTATAAGAATATAAGAAATAGAAAACTAATAAAGAAAACTAGCATTTTGATGAAGTACAAAGTTTCATTTAAAATATTTTGAGAGAGAAAATAGTATTAAAGTAATTTTTAAAAGTGAGCAGCCTCATCCTATTTGAGAACTTTTTGCCTTAAAATAATTAGCTTCATACCATTTGAAACTAGTCTCTTTAAATAAATCTGCAGGAAAAAAATAACCAAACTAGAAGGAAAAAAGATTTTTTTCATTTAATCAGACTAAAAGTAGAGTTGGAACAACAGTAGATTTCTGGAGAAAGTGATATTCCCTCAGAATCACAGTACTTGTTTACTCTGTTCTCACCCAGGCCTAATCCCTTTCATTTGTCATATGGCTACCATTGTAATAAGCAAATTTATCTGCTTACTTATAAATATCTCTAAAATTATCTGAAGTAAATTGTAAAGCTATTTGTTCTTTTAAATTCTTCTTTATAGCTCATAGCCCTGAGTTTGATTCCCAGCACCATCTAAGCTGGGCATGGTGGTGCATGCCTGGAATCCCAGAATGCTGGGGATGAGGCAGGAGAGTTTCTGTGAGTCCAAGGCCAGCCTGAGCTACACAGTGAGTTCAGGACCATGCTGGGTTACAGAGTGAGATCCTATCTCAAAAAAAAAAAAGAATGAATTCTTCTTTATAAAGTCACATAAAAGCAAGCCAAGTAACCCCACAATTAAATTGGTCTCTTAACCAGGATCAACCGGATGCTATTGCTCTTGTGTTCCTATATTATTCCATTGCAGGTGAAAGCATGCACAGACCTACTAATTGCTTATTAATACTTGTTGACCAATGATAAGGAGGGTATAAGAGTTTGAATGAATCTTTATTACATTAAATAAGTAAATCATGACAACAAAATGAATACTGGCCTAACTCTGCTTCTATACTTTTATTGATGCCAATAATCAATTGGTGGTTTCAGTCTATTGCTTTGCACAGATAAATAAATATATTTTAAATGAAAAATGATCAAACCTTCTCAGTAAATATTTAAAACTTACATTGATAGAGTTTTTCCCAAGTAGGCATTAAAATATTATTTTGGTTCAGGAAAAAAAAATGTTGTTTTTTTCACTCATCTATATCAAAACAGAATATAAATAACTTTTTGTACTTAATACCTATCACTTCTCCAATAACCAAGGTAAACCATTCATCACAACCAGATTTGGGCGGGTCCATGGATTAGAAGATCCAAAATCTAACTTCTGGTCAAGGTGGTGGCCGAGTAACAGAGCTGCCCAGTGTCTCCTTGTGGACCCACTTGAAAAGTTGAGAATATAGTCAAAAATTGCCTGTCCAATGTAGCCATGACTGGAAGAGTGCCCCACTAAGTGAAAAGAGGCCAAGAGAAGATCAGAAATTTTGAAGAAATATCTGAAGGGCATGGGGGTGGAAACCAGCAGCCCAGGAAGCCACCAAAGGCAAACTGCAAATGGTTGGGAGGTGAGAGCAGTCTCAAATGGAAAAAAAGCTCACCCAGAGCCTGGAACCTCTGACCTGTTTCGGAGGGGAAAGAGCACCCCAACAGCTGAAAGGAGGCCAGGGGAAGGCCAGAATTCCAAAAGACGTACCAGAAGTGGAGAAAAACATGGAGCTGGGAATAGAATCTGGTCTGATACGTGGAGGACATCCGTATATTGTAGGAGAGGATGATGTGAAAGTGGAAATCCACAGAACTGAAACACTTTCTCAATTGGAAGAGAAACAGGCACTAGTTGTCTAGGAGATGGAACGAAGTGTAATGAGACTAGGCAAGACAATGTTTCTGAGTAACTCAAAAAATGATCTCTGTACCTGGTTCATTTGAGAGTAACATGAAATATTTGGTAGTTGCAGAGACATAGGGAGCTGCCAGGCAGTGCAGAATCTGATTTGCCACTTGTAGAGCTTCGGATTTTATTGAAAGGACACTGGAAAAACCCAGACAGCGTTTACATGATGTGATCTGATTTGTAATTGGTGAAGACTATTATTGCAGCTGTTTTGGTAGTTTGGAGAGTAGATTAGAAAGTATAAACCAAAAGCAATCAGAATAGTTGAGACAGTGCTTTTGAGTTTGATTCTAGCATGATTCACTGTAATAACTATATTTTACACAGTAATCTGCATATAGTACACATGTAGCTAAAACAAAAGTTTAATGGAAAATGCTCAGTATGCAGCTGTTTTTCTTCTTTGCTATTTTTTATGAAATTTCCCACTTTGTTTCTTTTCATTTTTAAAATGCTAGTCTATGAAATTTCTTCTGTGACTTATGAAATATAAGAATTTGTCTTATTTTAAACATAAAAAATCTTTACTTCAACTAGGTGGGAGATAGGGTTGATGCAGGCAATTGAACAGGCTTGCTGGTGAGATAGAATTAACAGGATTTGGTGCCAAGTTATCTTGGAGAGTGAGAGGGGAATACCAAACTTAATATGGAGATTTTCTGTCAAGGCCAGTGAATGGCTGAGCAATTTGGTGAAATAACTCGGGTAAGGGGCTTATTTGAAGGGAGCCAATGATATGATTTTAGTCTGCATGTTGGTGTTAGTGGCATGTCTACGGCATCTTAGAGGATGTGTTGAGTTGGCAGTTAGACGTGTGCCTATGAAATCAGAGGGTGAAGAATGAACTCAGGAATGTTAACTTTGGAATTTTCATCCTAATTACAGTCACTGAAGTCATAGAAATAGAAACTGAAATCTGTGTAAATAGCATATTAGAATATAAGGGTCTATGATTGGCCCTTTCATTTTTGCATATTTGCAGTGAGACAGGGAAGGTGAAGCTGAATGTATGATGAAATGTTTCAGATAATGCAACTGGAGGAAAATCATGAAGGTGTCATCACATCAGCTAAATGAAGTCCACATCTTAGGAGGGAGGAGGAGCGCTGCTGACAGTGCTGGCAGGGCTCCCTAGCCTCACCGACTTGCCGTTGCTCATAGTCATAGCAAGGGTAGAGACCATGAGAAGTCTGACTTCAGTGAGTCTAGAAACAAACAGAAGGTAAAATAAACAAATAGTGTAGCCAAATCTTTGGAGCCGGCACCCCAGCCCTTGCATCCAGGGAAGGAAGGTAGTTAAATAAAACAAGAAAAGAGAGGAAGGAAGGAAGAGAGGAAACAGAAATCTGCTTAGTGGTTGATTTTTATTTAACAGAAGTGCAAAGATAAAGTGAAATTTAAACACTTTTGATAAAATTTGCCATTTACATGATTATTCAAAAAATGGAGAAATTGAAAAAGGCCAAATTTAGGACAATTCCGCAAATTAATTTACTAATAATATAAGTACACTATACACATTTACATTTACTTTTTACTACCTTTATATGTAGATATTTTAATTTCACTATATTGCTATGTTTTTAACATGTGTTTATTTTGTTTAACTTTATAACTCCTTTATCTAAGCTATCTTACGTTTAAAAAATAATTTACTTATAACATTTAGTAGATGACTATATTTTGTTTGACCTTTATTCTATTCTTAACAGGTACATTTTAAGCAGATTGTATTCAGTATCATTTTAATATAATTTTTAATAGCAACTGGAGCCACATAAATCAGAGCCTAGAAGGTTTACAGGGAAACCCTGAAAGCGCTTTTTCCCTTAGAGATCAGCCATGTCTAAAACACTATACAGCCCAGTCTCCAGTCTCAGCACTCACTGGTAGGCACCTGTGTTGGTGACATCCTTATTTTCTTTCATACTTCGAGGCCCAGTCCATTCACCTCACTCTGCTATTGGCTAAACTCTTTTTTTACTTTTTTTTTTTTTTTTTTGAGACAGAGTCTCGCTCTGTAGTCCTGGCTGGTCCTGTACTCACTATGTAGCCCAACTCACGGCATTCCTGCCTCAGTCTCCCAAGTGCTAGGATTACAGGAGTGTCTCACCATGCCCGCTTTTATATGGCACTGGGCCATTGAACTCAGGGCCTTATGCTTGCTTGGCAAGTGCTTTAACTGCTGTGCCAGCCCTCCTGCCTTCTGTAAAATTCCCATGCTTTTGTTGTTGTCCTTATTACTATTTTAACCTATGGAGAAGTGACTGTTCATTAGCATTTGAATGTCTGCTCTTACTGCTTTATCAAGGATTATGCCGGATTAATAATCTAACAGCATCTGTTTTCATATTCGGATAAAAAGTGCTTTTGACAAATAGAAGACACACACACACACACACACACACACACACACACACACACACACACAAATAAACTCCTTGAGAAAACTGATACCTGTGTCCATCTTACTTATGATTCTCTGATCAACAGCATTAGATTACTTTTCTTGACCGATGTTTATTGCTCGGCTTCTCAAAGACATCAGAAACAGTCCATCTGAGTGAGAGGGAAGAAAGCAGGATACCAGAATATGCTGTTTGCTGACACCAGCGCTTGACAAACCTTAAACACTGAAAGGTTACCCGGAATGGGAGGAAGTCACTGTTAACCCTATTGTTACGGTCTTAATTATTGCTCTAAATTTTTTCTTATTCTCTCCTAAGAAGCCAACCGAATTTACAAAAGCCAAATCTACTGCCATTATCAAAGGATTACTGTCACAATGTGTAGTTTTTCTCTTACCTGTCAAAGAAGTAACTGACCTTTTAAATCGGTTTACCTTTAGATTTAAGGATCTCCAATAGGAGATATTTTATTTTGGAGGGCTTATGGTTTTATTTTAAAATGATATGTAAACAAGTAACAAAGATACATTAATCCAAGAATTTAAGGCTACCTCTGTGGCCGTTATATTTAAACAAAACTTTATCTATTTCAAACTTAATTGTATATTCACTGAAGATGCTGCCTGATTTGATTCAGTTATCAGAAAGTTATTGCTTGAACAATGTTGATCAACTGAACCTAAATATTTTAAGTATCTGAAAAGTTAAATTGGAAACAGAAGAGCTGGGCTTGTTCTATGCTTCACACAGAGCATGGGCTCCCTTAATGGGAAGTTACTTCACACGGCTCTCTTGAGTGCTCAGAATCAGGCAGTCTACCATATCTAAATGTTATAATCAATTTGGAAATGGAGTCCTTAAAGAAAAGGAATGTTCCCAAATTCCATAAAGATTTATGAGGGTCTGGTAAGATGGTGTGTATTTTGTAACAGAGCAGGATTTCATATGTGTCCTGGGGCCAGAGACTGCAGACACTTTGTTATTCAAGTAATGGGAGTTAACGATTGAGCCTTTATTAATAGGTGAAAAAATGCTATTTGTTTAATATGCAGGTTATTTGTGATGCTAAATGCAATGTAATTGATGTAATTTAAAAGTTCCAGGGATTATGCCATGATTAATTCATCTGTAAACAATCTGGCATCTTTCATTTTATTGAGGCAGGCAAAATTTTTACCTAGCTGAAATGTGGGTAAAAGCATTTCTGACAACAATTATCATTTAAAAATATAATGCAGTATGAAAGATGGATGTCATACAGGGCGTTTTTCATTCGCTGTAAGGTCTTCAGAGCTGTAATTCAGCATGATTCATTGTCTCTGTATGAATGAAACACGAGGATGGCATAGCAAGCTTTGTGTCTTTCCGCTGAATGGGTTTTAGAATTTTGTGAAGGAGGTGACTGTGTGTATTTCAAAGGTCAATTTCTTGAGAATTTTGCTTCCTCTATGCAACTATTCACTCGTTGAATCACTTATTGATTCATTAGATAAATATCATGGAGTGCCTATTAAAGACAAATGCTTAGGACGGGGCTAAGGATTTGTATACATGGTTTGTTCTTTGATGCAAAGAACATTTAAAATATTAAAAATGAGAGTTTATATAAGATAGAATAAATATACCATGATATATATATAAAGTGGTCACTAGAGAAGTCTAAGAGGAGTACTAAGAGACGACATTCAGAACCAAAGGAAGAAATACTGAATGCTGACAAGTCCAAACATATCCTAGTGTTTTAATTTTGGTAGACAGACTTCAAGTTAATAACCACTCAATTGCTCTCCAATAAATATGTTGTACAATGCTTTTTTTCACATAAGTATGGTATAAAGGAGGCCCTTAAAACTGAATTTTTCCTCAACTGATGCTATAAAGTCTTCAAGTGGATATCAGACTTAAAAAACACTTTGGGGTCAGAGAATGGTAGAGGATTATTTTCAGAAACTACAAATGTAAAATCAGTAAGTAAGTTAGAGTAGAGTCACATATTACACATTAGGCCCCAAAAATGGACTTTCTTGTTTTATTTTGTTTTTCTGGAGAATGAGATCACAGATGTTTATATTGTAGAATAAACATAACACTTTTAAAATTCACTACAAATATTAGCGGTTTTTAAATTTTGATGGTGCATAAATTATTGTTATAAAGAGCAAATAAAAACACAGAAAGAGTAACACTATGCCAAGGAAGATCACATTTGTGAGCAGACAGAAGAGCCAGGATCTGTACTCAGACAGTGAGGCTTCAGACTTTCCTGCTCGTTCATACTGTGAATGTAATCCTCTGCGCCATTTCTTGGCTCTACCCATAAGGCCATAGAATAGTAAACTACAGTTGTTATTGAGAATCTCTTGAGTGCAGTCTTGCTAACAAATAGGGAAAGATATCCTGTAATTCAGGGCCTTAGGAACACAAGTGTTTGGGATACAGAACTCATGTTATGTAATGTATTTCTACATTAATTTATCTTCGTTAAAAATGATATACAGGTGTATCAATATTTATTCATTAGGATCCTTAGCTGGGTTTCTGGGTTTAGGAAGATTTCCAGGACTTTAGGAGAATGCAACAATTTTAAAATGGGCATTTACTAAAATGAGACGATGTACTGCAGATTCAACAAGAGACCAGTAAAGGCGTGTTAATCAGCTAGGAAACCTGGCTGAGTCCGAAGAGCACACCCTGGCAGTGTGCCAACTGATGTGGCTTTCTGTCTTCACAAGCAACAGTCAGCAGAGCAGGGAGATATGGGATAATACTCAGAGTTACTGAAGAGAAAGGCAGTGAGGCAGATGGGTAAGGAAGCAATTGGAATTTTAGGAATATATATTTACATAGTTTTGTACAGTTCAGTAATAATCCAGATAAATTACCTAGACCAGATGGTTGGTTTATCCAGCCATGCGGTGTGCCTTTTGGTATGCAAATGAAGTTGTCTACATAACAAGAAAGCTTTGGGAAGAATCCAAAAGGTGCCAGCCAATTTGACCTAAAAGGTGATAAATATAGGACTCAGAGAGGATATATGGGAGTCTGACAATGTTGTTTCCTGATACGTCATAGTGATTTCATTTTAATAAATGGATGTGAATTCACTGTTCCCCTAATTGTTCTCTAATACACGCATTGCTGAGGAGTCTTTCATAAGCGTGGTGCATAGGAAACCAATAAAACTGAAGTTTTCTTTAATATTTTAGTTTATTCAAATCACTTGATTTTCATTTCTCAAAGATTCATCATTGGGAGAATGCTCAGGTGATCTTAAGTGATTATAAATTGTAAATTGTAATTGTAAATTTTTATAGAGCTCAGAGAAATGGCTATCAGAGGAAAGTTCGGAAGGAAGCCCAGCTGACCACCACGAAGGGAAGAGCTCTGAAAGTCGTGGTTACAGTAGTACTTAGCTCCACAAGCACAGCTGGCAATCAAACACTGCTCATGATCACTTGAGATTGCAAAAGAGTCATCCAGGATTATTGACAAAGGCAAAACTTGAAAGAGAGAGAAAAATTATAAAGTGGTACAATGTATTGGTCCAAGCACAGCGCTCCTTTTAAATGAGACGAGTCTGGAGCAAAAAGTCCCATAAGCGAGAGATGGAGGAGCGTGGAATGCTGAGTCAGCCTAGTAGAATGGGGCCGGCTGCTGACTCATTTGGTCAACTCTTTGATTCCTTCCCTTCTCCTAATAAACTCCGGACCCTGGCTGCAGGGGCAAGTGTGTGACCAAAGGCTTGTCAATCATGTGATCTCTTCTCCCTGGCAACTAAGTCTAAAGCATAGGCATGTGCTCACAGAAGCAGTTACAGATTTTTCCCTTGGGGGTTATTACTTGATCATAGATAGGAAAAATTTCTTTTGCCTCTGAGACTGTCAACCTGAAATACTGGTGGTAACGTTCCCTGGTCTGGTGGAGTTAGCCTATAAGAGCTAAACGTTTATTCCTTAAAGAGGAACAAAAGGAAATAACTGAAAAACAAAGAAGAGTGGGTCTTCATTTTGATTAAACAGCCTTAATTCTGAAAGCTACACTCGAGAATCATGTCTTGACTTAGGTATTACCATCTTTCAAGTTCCTCTGTTAAGTACTGTATTGATTTAAAGGTAAAATTAGCCCCTTAAAACAATCAGTTACTCTCCCCCCTCTCCAAAACATTAGTTTCTCATTCACATAGTTTTGTTGTTGTTGCTTTGTTTTTTTCTGGTATTTTTAGTATCATCAGGAAAAGCAGGGGCTTGATGAGTCTATAACAGGAATTAGTATTCAAAAAGAAGATTTTCAGAATTTCAGCATTTGAAAGTGCAATACTTCTGATGATGTTGAGATTTAGCAGTAGCAATGGGCAATTGATGTGAAGTCAGATTTTACTTCCTAAAGACTATGAGAATGCTATGTTAGAGACTTGTGTTTCATTCATAAAATTATCTATAGAAAAAGGAGTTTAGAAGTTGATATGTTCAAAATATTCAAAATATAGTACATGTACCAAAGAAAATACTCAAATATATGAAAAATGAACATTATGAAAAATATCCAAAATACAATATATGTACATAATAAAGTCAGAAGTACTGCAAGACCATGGTATTGCAATGAAACTTGTTAAAAACATTGAGTAACAGGTTCATGCGGAGCTTTCTATTATGCTTATTTTAGATATTCTGTTTCCAGTGAAATTTTTTATTATTTTTGTATTTGCTATTTTGAATACAAAAAAAGGAGACATGAGAAATATTTTTAAAAGACTCCATTTAGGATAGGGTGTGTGGAAATAATGCAACTTGCATCCAGGGAGAATTTTACCTATACGAAATACTTACCTAACAAGGGTATTATTTTGATTTTTAACAAGGTATCATTTTGATTTTTATAGACTCCAAAGAGTTTTCCAAAATTAAAGACATGGCTGTGATGGGTTCTCCAAATTACTCTCCATCAGGTGGCATCATATTTTGATTTTATTATATTAGTTTTCAAATAGATGTGTAGTGTATTTACTTGTGAAATTTTAAGATTCTTTAATGCAAATTGATATACCCAATTAGTAGCTTTTTTAGAGTATCATTGACAGTGATTCCTTCATTTTATAGACATATCTCTTTCTTTTATAAAAACTCAACCACTCCATGTACTAAAGTTTAGGATTTCCAAAGGGAGAACATATTTTCAGAATTGATTTTTCAAAACAGAACACACATATAGCCTGTTTGTCAAGGCCCATGTAGGCTAGTAGTTGATCTTGTATAAGCATGTGCAAGCTCCCATCTCTACTAACACTCACCTAGGTAGAATTTAAATGTTAGATGGTAACTTCCTACCCCTCTGTACTTTATCAACTCTTATACTGTGTACTTTTCACATAAACTCCTTTGGTATCTAATCAATAACTATCTGCTGCATATAAAATGATAACTGATTACATAACTCATTGAGTAAAGCGGGCCCTGACAAGTAGTAGGTGCTACATGAATATGTTTAAATAAATGTATGAACACAGAATCTCTTACTTGTTTACTTGTCCAGTGATCATGCATGCAAAGTTAATGTGTGCTTTCTCACTTCAAGGAAAGTTCAGTGACTATTTATCAAAAGGAGGAAACCAAGAAACAGGAAAGAAGCAACGAAGTTAAAATTTTAGACACAACCAAAATGAACAATACAGAGAATTTGGATAGTCAGGAGCTGTACTAACTGCTTTCTAAACAAGGTAAAAAAACACCATGCTAGGAGTGCATTGTGTCTCAGAGGGTAATACAATAGCATCAAACTTCTCTCCTCTGCCTTCCAAATACCATTTACATTTCAATAATACTACGCTCTGAAGAATCATTTCTACTAAGTTTGTTTCGTAAAGCACATGTGCTCCATTTCAAATCATATAATAGTAAAAGTGATCTAGTTCCTTGACAGATTTGCATAATTCCCTAACCCGACCACCAGTGATTCCCCTTAAGAAATGTATGCAGACATTCTATGAAAAACAATGTTCCTTAAACCTAACTTCCAACGTGGATAGTGTTATTATTTTATAGGAGAATAATTTCTAGTTGTTTTCTTGTTGTTCCCAGGAGTTTCTTTCTATTCCTTTATATTCCTATCCTGCAATGTTCAATTTTCTTGAGCCCCTAAAAAAATCATTCTTCTTTTCTACTCATTTTCACTTGATAATCTTGACCTAGTTTTCTCTTGGTTTCATATTTACCATTCAACTTTGATTCCATCTTCCTCCCTTCTCCAACTCCCAAAATAAATTGCGTTTTCAGGTCATCCTACCCCTATTCATTCTTCCCACAAAACAGCATCTTTAGGAAGCCCAAGTAGAACATTACTGAAGGGTGGAAGGCATTTGTTTTTTCTAGGACACAAGGTTCTTTAATAAAAAAGATCATATCATATCATATGTAGTAATTGATTCATTATACTTTCAGCAGCATTTTAAATTACAGTGCAGGAGCGATTGCAATCTCCAAATGTATCAATTATCAGTCTCATTTATTTATTAAGTCATTCATCTTCTTAGCACACCGGGGGGTTGTACATCTCTTTTACATCACACTGCCGCTGTTTTTCTTACCAGTGTGCCTGAGGCATTTGTTTTTCTAGGAATAAGTCAGAAAAGTAGGATTGTTATTTTTAAAAAAGTAAAAAGAGAAGGAATTATTATTCGAAGTAGAATTTTATAGGAAGTAAAATGATAAATGTATTTTTTTCAAAAATCAAAAGTCTAACAGAGAAGTCTGGAAGGAGTTTGTTTCAGCACGTTTTCCCTTCAAGAGTTTGAGGGAGACCACGTCAGGGAAACACAACGGCACAGTGTGGTGACAGAAAGGGCTGATGGTTAGCATCCCCGAGGCTCCCGTTTTTCCTGGATGTCGTAGAGACCGCCATTCATTCTACGGAGAAACTTAGAGGAGAAACTTAGAGCGTAGCTGAGTGGGGAAACCCAGTGCCTGCCATGTGTGCAGTTTCTCTGTGATTCTCCAGGTGGACCGCCAGAGCAGGGACTGGAGTGAACGTTACACAATCGCTGGCAAGCCTACCATCCAGGCCAGAGTGAAAAGGAGCTCAGTTCAGCCCCGGCTCACTCCTACACCTAACCAGGTCATGAGAGCCAACTCCGAATTACACCCCCTTCTTTATTCTTCTAAATGACGTCGCATTGCCAAGAGGTTTGCGACGCCGGCGAATACAAAGGTCTTAAGCAAAGGAGTGGGAGGATGCAGCGTAGATTTCCGAATGTCTGCTATCCATGGTTGCGGGGTATTCTTCCTGTGATCACAGGAGTAAGGTCACAGAAGGCTCAACACATAAGCAACTCTTTTAAGCATTTGGGTAAGACTTAAATATTCACGCTAAAATTTAAACCAAATGAGCCAAATTTTAATTTTTTTCTGCAAGTGTAGCAATGAATTGAGGCTGGGTGGGAAATTGGGAGATGAGTATACCAGAAAAAAAAAGAGTTTTATTTATCTATTTATTTACTTTGCATTTTTATTTGAATCTATATGCACTACAGGTTCATTTACTTGATAACTACTTACTACTTGGGGGATTTGGCCCATACTTACCTCCTTTCCCCCGGCTCTTTTCCCTTCTGTCCTTCTCTTTCCTACACTTTCCCACACCTCTGCCACCCTCCGTGTTTCTTCCCTTTTCCAAGCACGTCATTTGAAATATACTAATATCAAATTAAAATGCATCAAATAAGCTAGATATCAAACAAAAACTTGGAATCTGCCCAAAGACAAAAATAAAATGCTAGAAGACATGGGGACAGGAAAGAAATTCTTGAATGGAATGACAGCAGCACAAGGAATAGCATTAAATCAACAAATGGTACTACATTAAGATAAAAAAACCTGTTTGCACAGCAAAGCAAATAATCCATATGGTTACAAGAGAGCCCACAGAACAGGAAAAACAAATTTTGGTAGCAATACCATGGACAGTGAATTAAAAACTAGAATATATCAAGAACTCAAAAAATAACACCTCCCAAGTAAATGAGCCAATCAAAAAATGGGCACGTGAAATGAAAAGACACTTCTCAAGAAGCTCAAAAGGCTAATGAACATAAAATAACATTCAACGTCTTTTGCCATAAGAGAATTGTCAATCAAAACAATACTGAGATTGCAGCTCGCTCCAATGAGAATAGTGTTCTTCAAGAACTCAAAAAACAACAAATATTGATGAAGATGGGGTGAACAAAGGAACCATTATGCTGTGGGTAGGATTGCAAATTGGTACAATCGCTATGGAAAGTAATTTAGATATTTCTTTAAAAAACAGGATATTGGGATTCCATTTGGCAAAGCTACAACTCTTCTGGTCATCTTCTCAGAAGAGCTACAGTCATCATAACAGAAACACGTGCATACGGATGCTTATAGCAACACCACTCATAACAGTAAGATCCTAGAAGCAATCTACATGCCCGTCAATGGATGAGTAAGGAAAGTGTGGTACAGAGGGAGGCAAGGTGCTTGGCAAAGCGTCTGAAGAGTGCGTCAGCTATTCACGAGAAGCCATATGATTGATTGGCTTTTTGCGCAATGAAGTTTGTGAGTGAGTAAATTTCTAGTTTTGCTACAAATATTCTATCACATTGAGGAAGTCTTTTTAATCTTGTGATTCACATTTTCATTTATAAAAATAACAGAGTCAGGCTCTATAATTCTTAAGGTCTTTTCTATTTATGAAAGCCCGAGTGTATGTATAGTTTGCACTTTTTATATAGAGTTCCATAGTTCCATTGTTTTAATTTACTTTTATGAAGGAATTAAACTGATGTATTGAGCTGGTCTCTTTCGCCCAGGCCTGTGACCCATGTCGTCAATTTTTTAGACAGTAACCACTTTGAAGACTGTTGAAGACACAGCAGTAAAGTAGCACGGAGATGCCCAGGCTGCGGAAACCAAGGCGGCTACTTTGTCCCCGTTGCTAACACACTCCAGCCAACTGCAAGCCATCATTTCTCAGAGGCAGTTTCTGGTCCTCCTCATTTTCCCAGCATGCACAGCTAAACTCCAATTGGGTCAGACTCTATTCCCAGAATATGATTTTTTTTTCCTATTTACACTGATAACTTTGTACCTGTTTTTTTCCACTGAAAACTTAATAAGCTAGTTGCCTACATTCTGCCTCTTTCCTGCCCAACACGTGGCATTGTGATAAGAACCTCATTTGCCTCCTGGTTTTACTTCAGACGTTGCCATGTGTGACTTTCCCTGCCTCTCCTAACCCAATTTGCTCTACACTGAATAATTCTATGATACTCTGAATTTTGGGTTCTTTCTCTATTGCAGTGTGTCTGCGTCCTTAAGGGGCTAATGGAACCGTTCACTATTTGGGAGAAATGGAGAGTTTAAATACTATTTCAGTCTAATGTCCTATTACTGTTCTCTTTTACCCTTAATATAGCCGCAAACACAAGAGTTTTTCCAAATGCTTTTTAAGTCACAAATGTCTCCAGATGCATATTACATGTAGTTCCTGTTCTGTCAAAGTGCAGATAAATGTTTCACAGGTACACAGATAATTCTAATTTCTTACTTAGCCCTCCCTTTACTGTGCTTTGTTTTATCAGACATTCCTCTTCCATGAGTTTTTTATGACTTTTAAAACTTTTACATAAACACACTTATAATTTCACATAATCACTTTTAAATCAATGCATTCTGCTCGTTATAAATCTTTAGACATTTGTAGAAATGGTTGGGAAATGAGGCAACATTTTCTAAATATAAGGTGATGTGAAGAAATTATATTTTATATTACACTGTGACCAAGTATTTTCTTGATAGCCTTGTAATAGCTGTCTATAGATAGGTAATTTTTTCTTACTAAAAAATTAAGGGCTTCGTCACTTTCATTACTATGTCACAATGTAATCTGAAAGTATAAAGAAAAAAAGGCAGAAAAAATCTACAGTCTCAAATGTGCAGAACTTTCCATACATAACTGAATCAGGGATAGAACACAAATCAGTTTTATTCCCCACCTGGGAAAGCTAATATCACTTCCTTTGTATCCATTTTTGTTATGTTCAGCAGAATAAATAATAAGAAAGTGACTCTATTTGTAAAGGAGAATGGTCCAGAAAACCTTGAATAGAAATTTCAAATAACATGGTAGTTACAAGCTGAGTGACTTATTTGTCATGGAATCAATAAAACTATATATGAGAGGGGATAGCAGAAAACTAGACAAAAAATTGTATAATACTGCAATAGAAATACACCTGGAAATGCTAAGAAATGAATTTGAAACCTATTTCATTGCTTGAATAGAGTCTGTGTTCTGAATGATAAGAGAACGGATTGGGGATTTTCTATCTGAATGATCTTTTGTAATTTAAGTCACAAGAACATCATATGAAACTGCCCAGTGGAGATTATGCAGGGCTCTGTGTATTCTGGAACAGGCCATGGGTTTGGAATTAGTGAAGTAATTGATAAATATAAAGCTTCAGCATGACACATAATTTAATTTTCAAATGTTGAAATGGAAACCCAGCTTCTCAGAAGTGTGCTGCTATCTTAACAGGCATTACTTCTTGTGGTTCGTGCAACAGCAGATAGGCGATTATTTTCTTTCAAATTGAATAACTTTCTGATGCTGTGTTCTGAAAGAACAATTTTTCTGACGGAGTCACTTTGTGAATGGCCACTTTAAGAGGGAGTGCTGTAATGGTATGCTAAGTCCTATGACAGTTAGTTTCCTTTCCAATTTATTTAGAGTAGTGGTTTTGTACTCAACCTTTTTCTAAAATCTGGATTTCTACGTGTGAAGATCCAACACATTTGTAATGAGCAGAGGCACCTCAAGATTGTAGAGTTAGACAGGATAAAGGTCATTCCTTCATATTATAACTTCTGAAATCAGCTTCCTATTCTATTCAATGCAAATAGAAAATTCTGTCTCTCTAGTCTTCTTGTCTTACGTTGTTTAAGAATAAGCACACTGATGCTGCTCTCTGTAGTTGACCCGTCTCTGTTTTCTGCATATACAGGTATTTAAATGCTATACATATAACATTATATATTTAAATAAACATATGACAGTATAGATTTAAAACTATGTTTCTCTTTGAAAAGTACATTTCCTTCTCATGATAAGAGAGAAATATTCATTTCAGAGGCAATACAATTCATCGTGTCTTTAAGAAGGAGAAAACCAATACTAAACTGGAAAGAAATTTATTAATTCAAATATTCTTTTTTTAGCATTGTTTATTTAGAAATAGGAAGACATTTCTTTGATACGTCAAGCCAGTGGATGGATCTTTCTCTTCCTGAAAACGTCTTCCTCACTACACTCTATCCTGCCGGTTGGACATCCAGCCTTTTCCAACACCTGATAATTTTCCAAATTTGCCTGCTCCTCCGTCGCCACTGCTGCTGCTAGGCTTTGCTCTTCAGGACCGCTGACTTGTGATGATCACAGTCACTTTCTAATTACTCTCTTTCTCTTCCTTTGCTTATTTTCTTTGCATATGTCTTCCAGAGCAGTCTTTCTTAAATGCAAACATTTTATTTTTCTGCTTATGAAAATATCCAACAAAATCACAATTTCTAAAAATTTATTGTATAGACTCCTAATCTCTTTTTTAAAAATCTTCTAGAATTGCCATCTTCTAATGCATAACTAACGAACTAGTTCTACTGTATTCTCTTACAATCACAATGAAAATTCCAGCCAGTTTGGCTCAACTGAAATTAAACGTTGGCTATCTCATCGTCTGGGACAGTTTCATGTGTTTTATCTGTGGCTTAAAATACTTTTAAAATTTTATTTATCCCTACAGAATCAAGACATAATGCAAGCACTAACCCCTTGGAGAATTCTGCTCAGGTATCCTAAGACTAAGATATCGTCTATGATTGATTTTACAATATCTTTCTTTGGTCAATAAGAGTCCTTCTCACTGTATGATGCATGCTGGCCTATATTATTTTGGGAAAGGGATAAATATTACCATTTTAGATCTTCAGGACCTGTGCTGTATCTGAGGAAGAGGAGGTGCTTGCTAAGTAAACATATACAAAAATCAATAAATATTTCCTTTAATCTTATTTTCAGCAAAGCTCCATAGAAGCAGGAGTATCACCAAGAACTATCAGATGACGTTTGGACCTTCAGTCTGCAGATCTATTTTCTGGATGCTTATAATCTTTTTGAGCATTCTGTGAATGCTGGATTCTGTGAAAGTTTACATACAATTATCAAAGTTGCTTTGATAATTAGTGCTGTTCATTTCAACCCAGATGTGCCCTGAAGACAATCTGCTTGTCATCTTTACACAGTCAGTGTCTAATTAACAAAGACAGGGAAATGTCAGTTATTTCGTTTCCTCCATATTCTCTCTGCAACTTATTTGGCCTTACTACCTTGTCTTTGCTGTCAAATATTCTCACCTCCTGGCCTCTGTGTCACTGTGCCCCTTGGGTCGGCTTCTATTTTCCTTGATCACTCTTGCTTTACATTATTTATTTTTGTCTCTGCTTTCATGCCTTGTTTTTCTTTTTCTTTTTTAAAATTCTTTTCTTGCTCACTCATTATGTCTAATCTCCAATTAATGATTACCTAATCTATTTGCATAACTCCATTTTTAAATTTTATGCACTTTTTATTAAAAATACATATTTCAAGGTTTCATATTCATCATAATTCCCAGAATATGGTTGATATTATTAGTTGATTTATTTTCAAAGACATCTTAATGACATCTTAAAATAAATAAGCACAAAAAAACTTATCCTTTCTATTAAGAAGTTCCTATTAGTATTTCCTAATATTGTTGTGGAAAAATGATCTTCCAAAGAGCTTTTGGAAGAAAATGCCAGTGTTATTTATAATTTCTTACATTTCTTATGCCTTTAGTCAAAAATAAATCATCCTCTTGTAAACAACAGTGAAGGGTCTAAGAACCTATCATATATCCACAGTTGCTTGGTGACCACAGCCTCACAGGAGGCAGGACGTCAGGGTCAGAGACCAATACACTTGTACTCACCGTGCAGCAAGCTGCATAACTTTATGTCCCTGCTTGTTCCTTCAGATACCTTAGTCCCACGGGTGTGGCACAGAGAAAAGCCAGGTCGATGCTGTACTCACTATGAGTGTGTCTCAGAGTTGAGAAGTTCTGTGCTTAGAAAAACCCTCGTGAAAGAAATATGCACACAAAATTTTAAAGAATTGTCTGAAAGAGAGAATGTATCTCTTCCAAGAGGTGGAGAATATCAATGTTCCTGAAAGGTATCTCCAATCCTAAAGCATGGAGGAGCACAAGAAACTCAGAAAGGATTGTTTCCCAATGTGCGTTCTACCTGTTACATCTTCAATTCTCCCTATCTCATTAGCGATATGAGCTAGGACTAGTCACTCAACTTGTGACACAATTTTTTTTCAGATGTGAATGGAAATTATAATAATAATAATACATAAAATAGAGTTGCTATAGGGTTTTAAAGAGTCAGTACATATACAACACCTATAGCAGAGATAAAATATGTTTTTTAAGATTACTTATTAAAAATTAAATAGTAATAAGAGTTAATGTATTTACTGCTGTTTTAGCGCCATTACTATGAGTATTTAGCTTTTCCTTCTACCTACTGCAGTGCCTTCCTTTTTTACTTCATTATTTTATGTTTGTGACATATAACAAAGATGTTTATTTTAAGAACTTAGTAAACATACACAACACACACACATAGAGTGTGCACTCTTAACTATGATCCTTTACCCAACTCTCTCTACTCTTCACTATTTCGAAGACTTATTTTCTAAAATAAATGTCATTGACACCATTTCATATTTTTTGATGGTCCCAGGCTACATGGAGTAATTGGCTGTCAACATTGGAACATGCCAAGAGAGGTCTCAACAAGATCCTCTTGATTTCTCCCAATGATCATAAGCTAGAATACCGGGCTCGGTTTTTCTTTGGAGTCCAACAGTTGTGATTTAAAAAAAAAATATATTATGAGCAAGTTATGGTGCTCACAAATGAAAAAACCTGTCGGTCTAAAAATCCTATATTTGTGTTACGTGTTAGTACACAGCACTAATAGTCACATTTAGGTTCCTCTATCTTTCCTTTAGAGGCTCCCTTAGTCATAAACCCTTTTACTCTTTATTCTTCTTCCTGTGGAAATCTGTGCGGTCACTGAAATCAGCCATATCATTGTTTCCTCAACATCTTCTGGGAAGTGCACACTCTGCATGCTCTATCTTTCAGTAATCCCTTGTCTACAAAATCCTATTTGGTGACATTACCTTCATACTACTCACCCATCCCAGGTCTTTTTAGTCTTTCAACTCTGCTTTTTGCATAGTTAATCATCTTGTGGTTGTTTCTCGACATGATCCAAGAGTTTCCTTTGTTCATGTGATTTGTTCACTGGCCTTAGGCTCCACTGGATGACCTTCCTGTGGAGATCCACTTTGACCTGATCCCTGGATGAATACAGCCCATCCCTGCTTCCTGATTCATGGTTGAGTCATGGCTCTAAGATTCAGACTCTGGTAAATTTAGAAACAAATCATCAATTCTCCAACCTTACTGTCCTGATTTTGGATAAAATACGTATTTTTTCATGAAATACTTCTCTTTATGAAAATCATATACAAAATTCAGCATCAAGAAAATCACCTAAATGCTCAATGGCAAATGCTAAGTAAGAATTTTGGTGAGCATAGAGAAATAACACACGTCACTTTCTCAATTTAACCGGTGTCAGTTAAGACTGTGCAGGAGGAGACTGACTGCACCTAAATACTTTATTATGTATAATTATAGTAATTGTGCAAACATCTATCAGGGTTCAAGAGAAAAGAGCAAAGAAAAATCAGTATAAGTTTTTTAAAGAAAATAACCTATATATTTATAGGAATTGATAACAGATATGTTACTTACCTAGATATATTTACCTTGTATCCATTACACACCTATTTATTGTTCTAAGAAATATGCTTTAATATCTGAATATGAAGTTTCTTGAAAATTTGTAAGATTTTTCATTTTTCCTTATAAACCCAAACTCAAGCTAATCAATAATTTATCTTTATTACATTAAATTAAAAAACTGTCAATCTAGAAGTTCTATAATTGTGTTATCTGTTAATACACAAAGTGAACTCTATAAATTCCATGACTGAAAGGCTAGTGAAGAAAATGTAAACTATTTTGTATATTAAAATGTATTTTAAACAAAATTTGGTTTCAATCAACAAAACTGAAAATAGAAATATAAATACCAAACATTAAGATAGAGATAATTTGCAATAAAAACTAAGGCATATATGATCAAATTAAGTATTTGATGAAGAAATATAATAGGTAACACAAAACTAGTAAAAATGACCAGTAAATATAGATACACAAATCAGTCTTTAAGAGGTCTCTCATACATATTTGGTATGACTAATAAAAAGCATAGAATGCTATCAGATAAGGGCCTATGATCCTGCAAAGATGTACTAGGAAGGTTCTGGAAGGGTTAGTAAGCATAAGCAAAGGAGCCACCAGACAGCTGTCCCCTGCCATCATGGCACTTCAGTTAGATGCACTTCGAATTGTCTAAATTGGCAAACAGGAATACAATGGCAACTGGTGATCTCATGTTGTCCTCCTAGTCCATAACTCCTCTCTTTTGCCAGCAATTGAAGAAAACTGTTTTTGATATGCATGGAAATCAATGACTAAGAGATCAGGGCCACGGGAGTCCCTTGTGCTAACCTTTTTCTCCCAAATTCCAACAACTGTTCACATCCTCCAGCATAGTTGGCCATGGATTAATCGCGATGTTTGGAGTGAACAGGATCACAAGGTGATCTTCTTTGTGTCACAGCAACTGGACACTTAGTTTTCTTTTCTTGGCTGTAATCAATGCAAACATTAGTCCCTTTCTCTTGCAGGCTAGCTTGCTATTCTTTCCAGCCAAAGCCCTCCTACAACACGGAAGGGTGCACCACTTGATTCACTTAACATTGCAGATCATGGCGTTGCCTTGGCTCTGTGAAGCTCTATGAGGAAATGGGCACAGTCACTGAAAGATAATGACATAATGAAATGTTGATGAGGGAAAAACCAACAAAGTAACCCTTCTATGTACAAATAAAAGGTTAGGCAACATTTCCTTTATTTTTAATTATTTCTATACATTTTTATTTTCATCACTGGCACATGAAATTTATTAAGAAGTTACCAAAGAATGTTTCTGCTCATGTGAACATTTTGTAATGGTCAAATCAGAGTGACTAGCATACCAATGACCTTAAGCTTTTGTCATCTCTTTCTGTTGATTGTATTAAAAGCCTTTCTTCAGTTATTGTAGAGGTGAACAATGCAATATTGCTAGCTAATAGTAATCTACTGTGCAGTAGAACAATGGAATCTTTCTCTTATTTAATTGCTTGTTGTATATTTGGACCACTCTCTCCATCTCTCATCTTACTCTCCTCAGCCTACTGTGATCACAATTTTACTCTCTGAGAGCAACTAATTACAAACACAGGGTAAGGTAATTCAGTATTTCTGCTGATTATTATTAGATACAGATTGACTTTGTTTCTCAAGTTAATCATATATTAGAGCAACAATGTTATGTAATATTTAGCCTAAAACATTATTCTAACATTTTGAATAGAAATGCAGTTAGCCTTATTGTTCATTTTTCTTAGGAACTTGATCAACTACATTTAATTGGTCATTCGTGACGTTTTCTGAAAATTCATGCATTTCTGAAATACTTACTCTCTAACTAAGCTTACTTATTCATTAAGTGAGCTATTTTTAAAAATTACTTTCATTCCTGAGTTTAGAAACTTTGAACATATATTGCTTGAAATACTACTTCAATGCTTAAAAGAAAAAGTGGTGCAATTTATTTCTAACCATGCTATAATAAGGCCATTCATAAACTGATAAATACATTGAATGATTTAAAACAAATTAACACACTAATCTTAAGTGTACTCATGAGTCTTTTTTCAAACTGATCTTTACTTACTTTGTAATGGAATTTAGATATGTTGTACAATAGCTCCATAAATAAATTGGCAAGCAGATATAGTCCCTCATGCATTACTGCAGCATAAACTGCCCTGTGCAACTGATTAAATACTGAATTTAAAAATAAAAAACTATGTATAGGAGATTATTCTAGTGATTAGGAAAGAAATTATGGGATAATGGCCTTTATATTTTAGGTTCGGAAACTCTATTTAGCCCTTTAGAAATAAATATCGAGTTTCCTAAGACATATATCAATATTTTAGATGACAATATGTATCCTTTTGTTGCTGATATAAGTGGCAGGCTGGGCGTTCTCAAAAAAGAAGCTGTATTTGTCACAGTGTGTTGTTTTTATTGAAAGTCGCATTTTAAAACTACAAGAGGTGATACTGCAAAATTCTCCAAGATTATAACCAGTCTAAACTTTTCCTACAGTTAAAATTCTGATCAAAAAGTAAAAGTGAAACATCAAATGGTCTCTCTGATATGAGAAACCCATATCACAGCTATTTCATGGAACTTAAAATGAAAAACAAAGTGAACACTTATATTGCTACAGATTTTTTACTTATAGTCTGAGATAGTGGAGGCCATTCTCTCCCTTGTTGTTTTGAATATACAATGAGTGCAATGTCTAACAGAGTAGCCCCTCAATTAAAAAAAATAAATAAATACAATCAGTAGAAATAGCGAAAAGTATCTATGAAATCCATAAGAAAATTCTGGCCCAAAGTGGTTACACTATAAGAATTAGGCTGCAAACCAAAGAAAGAACCTTGGATAAAAATGTTGGAGAACTCAGTGAAATTAGTGAGACTGATTTGAGTAAAATGATGAATTTGGGGACCAGAATATAAAGGATAAAAGTTGAATGAGCTGGGTGATTTGGAGAGAGAGAGGAGACACACACACACACAAAGCTGAAACTAATAAAAAAGAAATAAAAAAGAAAAAATGTTTAACTTTTAAGAAAATGAAACGCAGTTTTAATATTACTATCTTTGAGAAAGAATAAATGTAGTATTTTATGTTATAGAGAAGGGCTCTTAACAAAGCTTAACTTTGATGACACTTGACTTGTTTAAAATACATGTAATTGATTTTCACATAATGTGTAAATTCCAATTTTTTCAAATACCTGTGACTAACACTTTTAGGGACTCATTAGTTTACTTTCTTGATGGAGAGAAAAAAATCTAATTTATTTTAGGACAGTCATCCCATAAACATAGACAGTGCATAATAATTAATGAACATATTTATAGACTGTGTATTTTGAAAAAAAAAGTCCTAGACAAATAATAACAGCTAGTTTTCTGTTTACCAACCATAGCAGATTTCGGGGCCTGGCCACCCGAAACGATTTGCTACATCTGGGAAGGGACACTCAAGCTCCTTCTCCGTAATGTTTGGAGTCAGATTTGTACACAGTAAAATGTCAAAATTTGTACAAAAGTTTTTATTATTCAAAACTGCCATCCTTGCAGAATATGTCATCCGGATATTTGCATAAAGATTCAAAATTTGTATTTTATTTCCTTTATTTTGGGTTCAGCGTGAGCCAATGAAAGAACAACCGGGTCAGCAGTTTTGTTCCCACAGAGCTCCGAAAAAAAAAGGCATTCGGATTGCATTTCTTCCCCTCCCTAGTGATACGGAGGGTTGTAAAGAAGGTACTTTTTTCACTTAAATATTTGATGCAATTAACCAGCTTTGAATTTCTCACATCAGCAGATCTTATATTTGAGTGATGTAAGTGGTTGCTGACACCAGCTCCCAGCTTGGAATGAAGAGCTTATTTTAGGGTATAAAAAGCACACACTACGGCTGCATAAGTTGGAAAAACGCATAAGTTACAAGAGCTCCCAGTAAATTATTAATCGGTGATATATCCCTGCAAAATAGCTGTAAGATTAAGTCAAAATAATCAAGTCAGAGGAACAGGAATGCAATATTTGTTTCAACCTTTGAGAGTTGATGTAATTCCTCGAAAATATACATCTCACCTCTGTTACATACGGTTTCACGTATTCAATTTGCAGGAGACATTCACTCCATTTAAGATGAAGCAGCACTTCTGCCATTGTTCTGTCAAATCTGCTAGATCTTATCTCTTGACAGAATGGCGTAGTGGAAGCAAAATCCACTTTGGAAGTGTATGGGCAGGGATGGAACTGTACAAACCCCCATAAAATCTGTCTTTAAGCCAACTGCTCATTTTCATGAGACTTGATTGTCTCACTAATACCATAAAAGTTGGGTCAATCACTTTGTAAAATTGTTAACTTACATATAGATACACATTTAACTGAACATAGCAATGTTTAGTGCTAATAAATCAAGTGCTCACTATACATAAATGCTTTGCTTCTATAATTTTACCTAATCCTCATAATAACAATATACAGAAACTCTTAGGGTTTAGTGAAGAAGTCACATTCTTTATAACCTTCAATTGCCTAATTTTTCTGAAATTTAGAATTTTTAAAATTCTTTGCTATATCTCCAAACTATTCTTTAAAATGCTATATTTCATGTCTATAAATTAGATGTATTCACCATATTTCTTCCTAACTGAATTAGTTTCTTTTTAGGCATAGAATTTCTTTTACCCCCATTTTATTGATATGTACACATGCAGAATTTAAGGTTTAAAATGGAGTTGAACATTTTGTGCACATACTTTCCTTATCAAAGTGACAAGGGCTTTCCCGCTCTCCCTTTGTCCCTCCCCCTACCCTCCCTTCCCTCCTTTCATCCCCCCAACCCCCTACCCCCCCATCCCCCTTCTTCCCCTTTGTCTTTCGTTTAAAGTTCCATGAGATGGTTGTGGTCTGGGTCTCTCATATCAGAGAGACCATCCAATGTTTCACCTTCTGCTTCTGACTCACTTCACTAAGCATGGTATTCTCAAGTTTCTTCCATTTGTCTGTGAAAACCTCCACGCTGTTGGACCTTACAGATGCGTAGTATTCCATTGTGTATAAGTATCACAGTTTGTGTATCCACTGGTCTATTGATGGGTGCTTTGGTGACTTCCATGTTCTAGCTATTGTTAGTTGTGCTGCTATGAACATGGGTATACATATATCTCCGTTGTATGTTTTTTTGGCATCTTTTGGATATATTCCCAGGAAGGGTGTCGCCGGATCAAAGGGGATATTTATTTCTAGTCTTTTGAGAGATCTCCATACTGCTTTCCAGAGTGGTTGAACGAATTTACACTCCCACCAGCAGTGCAGGAGGGTTCCTTTCTCCCCACAGCCTCCCCAGCACTGATTGCTATTTGACTTGTTGATATAGGCCATTCTCTCTGGAGTGAGATGGTATCTTAGCGTTGTTTTGATTTGCATTTCTCTTATGGCTAGAGATGTTGAGCATCTTCTCATGTATCTATTGGCCCTTTGTACTTCTTCGTGAGTGAACTGTCTCTTCCTTTCATTTGCCCATTTTTCAATAGGATCCTTTATTTTGATGGGCTTAATTTTCTTTAACTCCCTGTGTATTCTAGTTATGAGTTTCTTATCTGAGGTGTTGGTGGTGAATATTTTTTCCCAGTCTGTTGGTTCTTTATTTACAATGTTGACAGTTTCCTTTGCTATACAGAAACTTTTTAATTTGACAAGATCCCATTTGTTGATAGTGGGGGGGGGGTAATTTCTTTTGCTCTTGGTGTCTTGCCAAGAAAATCTTTGCCTACCCCTATGTCTTTTAGAAATTTGCCTACTTTGTCTTCCAAAAGGTTTAGTGTTTCATTTTTAATGTTTAGGTCTTTAATCCATTTTGATTTGATTTTGGTGCATGATGATAGGTATGTGACTAGATTCATTCTTCTGCATGTGGATGTCAAGTTTTCCCAGCACCATTTGTTGAACAGGCTGTCCTTTTTCCATTGTATGGATTTGGCCCCTTTGTCAAAAATTAGTTAGTTGAGGGTATTTGGGTTTGTTTTTGCATCCTCGATTCTGTTCCACTGGTCTATCTGTCTATTTTTATGCCAGTGC
>PVKB01007283.1:0-38960 GCA_004027205.1 Ctenodactylus gundi
CCCCTCCTCCTCCTCCTCTTCTTCTTCTTCTTCTTCTTTCAGTTAGAGTTGTTCATTAATAGCATATAGGAAAGTAACTTGTGTTGATATTTAAAAGTGTTTACTGTAGCATTGTTATTTTAATTTACTTGTTGCAGGAATATGTTTTGAAATTCTTTGAAGGTTCTGATCATTTTATCTAGAGATAATAGCAATGTTATTTGTGTTACTGAAATCTTCATATATCTGTATACCTATGTCTCTACCTACCTACCTGTCTCTGTATGTCTATTTATCTACCGAATTATCTGCCTATGTATTTGTCTCAATACACTAAAGGTGACTGAATGAGTACAGATTGCCTCTTTTGTTTCTATCTTGGTTAGAAATCATTCATTTTATGTTTCCAGAAAATTAGTTTTTTTTTCCTATTATCAATTTTCTTGATTTCTGTTGTGATTTTTATTTCTGGTTTATCTTGCACAATTTAAACCTAATTTATTCCTGTGGCATTACCCAAATTCTGATAAACTGCATGTCAATTTCCATTGATTTTGAGATTTTTTTTGAGTTTCTTGTGAAGACACAGTATCAACCTAACCAGGTTTAGTTCCTCAGGCGTGTTCCCATGTTGCCTTGGAGAAATTTCCAAAGCTTATTCCCTTCTAATGGGAATACTATCTTGATAAGGTATTTCTTTTGTCTTATATTTAAGAACATAAACTCCAACTAGATTTTTAAGATTTCATTTATCCTATATCCATTCATATATACCATATTCATGCTTTTGATTTTCCTGGATACTCATACCATACTTTTAATTTTTTTCTCAGTTGACATAATATAACCTTGCAGATGAATGCATTTTTCATGAAGCTTATGTAGATGATATATTTTTGTGATTTGCATATATAAGGCATATCTTTTGATTTCTTCACAAATTAATAAACAAATCATTGCATTTTAAATTCACACATCCGAAACTTTTCTTAAAAACCTAATGTAGCAATTTACCTTTTGTTCTTTGATATTTGTGTAACAGAAGATAAAACAAGCGCAGTCTTCTTTTTACCTTATATGAACTGATTGGCTATTTATTTATTTACTTATTTTGAGAGAGGGTCTTGCTTTGTAACTCAGGCTGGTCCTGAACTCTCTACGTCGCCCAGGATGGCCTTGGAATCATAACAATCCTCTTACCTCAGCCTCCTAAGTGCTGAGATTAGTGAAGTGTGCTACCACGTCTGGCTTTCTGTGGTGCAGGGAAATCAAACTCCTGGTTTTACTCTTGCTAGCCAAATGCTTTAATCATTGTACCACTCTTCCAACCCTTGAGTGGCTTTATTTGAAAAATTAGGAATTTCGGTATCATTGAGAAGTATTCATTTTCTCACATTAACTGAATTATTTCTCATCATATTAATTTTGCTTGATTTAAATAAATAAAAGCTTTTGCAAGCACATTTCTCCATCACAGACCATTTGCATTTCTATTTGATCATGTCTTTTCACTGGCACAAAGCATTCAGTTCTCAGTCCCATAGTGACACCTGTCAATTTCTCCTTTAGAATTCCATCTCTGAACATCATCTCTTCTGTCTCAATATTTTCTATATGCCTTTTGTACTGTCCAACATCTAATCCAGGCTGTATGAGCATTATGAGGATTGTGTAATTTCCTACATAGTTTCTTTTTCGATTTTCTTATTTTTTTGCTTTTCTTTCTCCAGTTGGTTACTTTTTCTCCCCAGTATATAATTAGTAGTATATTTACATTGTTTTACAACATTCATGTTTTTTTTATATTTTTAAGTCACATATATATATATTAATATTTTTCTTATTTTGTATTAAGCATCTAAAAAGATTAAATTCTACTTTCTGGCAATTGGATAAAATTTGCCTAAAAGCAGGTTTTTAAAAAAAGTAACATGGGTGAATTTATGAGACTGGGTATATGTTAGCAAATCTTATTATAACTTGAGGTAGTGGTTTGATGAAGCATGTTGGCTGGTAAATGATTAAGACAATTCTTGCAGGGATAATATTTATTATTTTTGTCTTGAGAAGTTCATTCTTAAATTCAAGACCACAAGAACATACCTTTGGCATAGCCAATTCATTGGAAGGAGTTTATCTTTCAAATGTATTCAAATATTTGTAAAAAGACTATATGGCAATTGACCATAGCATTTTTGTATTGGAAACAAAATACATCTTCCAAAAATTGGAAATAATGTAATATAATTTTGGAATATATTTGAAATATTTTACATAGATAAGAGTTTATGAAAAAGTATGTAGTAATATTTTAAGTATTAGTATGGAATGACCTTGTGTGCAAATTTAAGGAATGAGAAGCAGAATTCTGTGAATGAAGTCACTTTTTTAAGAGGTTGGAAATATATTTGCTTCTTTTGTGTGTATGTGGTACTGGGGGATTGAGTCCAAGGCCCTCACACTCAGCCACGTCCCTAGCCTACCTTTAGTTCTGATTTTGAAGCAGGGTCTCTCTAAGTTGCTACATCATCCATAATACGTTGAAGCTTCCAGTCCTCCTTCCACAGTCTCCCTGAGCCCTGGGATGACAGGCCTGCAACATTGGGATGGCATGTTTATTTTCTTGCATAAAATACCTATGGATATTTTCCTTTAAAAAGATATTTTGAATGTCCTAAGATACAAGATAAGTTGATGATTAGGGAGCAACTATGAGAATGAAAAGATTAACTGTCTATTCTTATACTGTTTACTTTGAGACAAGTGAAATACAATAGCTATACAAGCTGTAAAAAGTTATAGACATGTTGCTGTATATAGTATATCTACTGAATAAACACATTTAAACTGTTTTACTACAAACTTAGCAAATAATGGCTCTCTACTAGACAATATAAGTTATTTGTTTGTCTATATTATTCTTTTTGCTATCGATAGTATAAATGATAAAATTTAATGACATAACTTAAATATAAAAACTTTTATTTTTAGAAACATAAATGTAAAATATGAGCAATTATCTTAAATCTTCATTTTCAGTTTTAAGCATAAGCTAGTTTTCAATGGAAAATTGCTTAAACTCAGGTCATGATAACACACACACACACACACACACACACACACACACACACACACATATATATATATAATTTTAATATAAGTTAAACAAGAGCATATGATAATGTAAATAATGAAGGAATCATACATGAAGGGATCAGACAAAACAGAAAAAATATGTTCTTCAATATCGCTGGTAAGTAAAATTATATTTTCAAATTGTTAGAGGAGATACAAAATTTTTAAAAGAAGCTAATAAATATAGATCAATATTTTCTGTATTTAAAACTACAATTTTTGGAGCTTCAGAATATAATGCTTTTTTTCCCAGTTTCTGCATCTGCATCTCTGAGTGATGATTCTCTGTGTGTATTGATATATATGCTAAGTATATTTATTCTGATTATATGACTATTCTGAAAGTAAATAGAGATCTGCCAGATAGCAATTTTATAAACTTTATTTTATATAACTATTCAAACACCACTTTTCCAACTTAATAGAGCATAAATATTTTAAATTGTAAGTCTACGAATGAAAGAAGCAGTTTAAATTTATTTTCATGTGAAATACACGGTAGCATATTTTGCCAAGACTTTTATCTGATAATATTTTGATAGCTCATTTCTATTGCTCAGATTCGGTTTGAGAAGGTCTTTATAAGTTCAAAAACAAGATAAAAATTGTGAAACAGTTTTCAAATGCAGAAAGAATATGCTCTTGTCATTTTTACAAAATTCTTTCTGTATTATGCCAAATATATAAAGTACACTTGTATTTTGAGTGTAGCTTTATTTTCTGGTCTGGATATAATATATACTACACAGCAGACTAGAAGTATAAATGTATATAGATATGAAGATACATGTTTTTAGCACTTAGATGTACATTCTTTCAAGAATTAACTCTTTACTAATAATAAAACACAGTTGATAATTTAAACAAAGTTTAATTATTTGCGATTTGTATTTTTAACAGTGCACAAAGATCAACTGTTGATGTAAATCATGTGATGCACAGAGTTGCACCCATGTGTCCATTTTCAGTGACCGCCTTATTTACCTTTGTGTGCATTTCCCACATTTGCCAGCCCTCCTAAATGTTTAAATGTTTCACCATCTTGTATCACGCTGTGCACGTTTATGTTCTTCTATGAACTCTGAGTTGATACCAGCATGTATTTACCAGTATAAGCATAAGATTGAATCAATGAGTGTCTTGGTAACATTCGTAACTTTCTCACCTCTGGATACGGATCCCAATACCCACCCCCTAAAGGAGAACAGACTTACTTGGCGACTAGTGGAGTATGCAGAGTTTGAAAACAAGATATAAAGATATCTGCATCAATTCTACCTACCATTCATTTCATAATCTCTGTAGATCCAAATCCAATTGTGCTCAGCTTCCTATTTTTTTGATTTCTTCTCGTTCTTATGTGTGAAATGATTTGTGGGTGTGTGTGTGTGTGTGTGTGTGTGTGTGTGTGTGTGTTGATGTTGATTTATATCATGACTTATGTGGATAATTATTTTACCAACATTATGTCACCAGTTCTGTTGCTCAGTGCCAATTGCTTACTTTGTCCTTTCTTCCATGCCAACAGTTTATTTAAGGGTAGTCTCCAATTTATGATGTCTGCTTTTCTGCAGTTCTCTGGCTTTTCAAGGGTAGCTGTTGCAAGACATAAAAACCAGGACCAGTTTTACAAATGTCCACCACTGTGGCAACTACTTGGTCTGGAAACTTTCTCTTCTCTGGTTTGCTCTGGTACAAAGCAAGTGTTTTCAGCAAATCTGAAATACACACATAGGTAATGCTATACAAATCCAAAGATATTAGAATGGCTGTAATCCCAAATAGTTATGTTATGGTTCATATCTGGAATGTCCCCCAAATACCTCATGTACTAGGATCCTGTGGATTATAAATCTGTGGTGGAAAACAAGTATGTGGTAGATTGCAGATTATAAGTGTGTGGTGGAGTGGTCACAGGTCATAGATTACAAAATTTATGGCACGTTACTGGGCTTTAGAACTGGAAAGGACAAATCACTTGGCTTAACCCTGAAGGGATGAAACTTTGAGGCTGGATGGAGAAGGGATGTGACCTGAAAGAGTATGCAGCCGTCCTGCCTCTCCTCGCTCACTCGGCCTCCCCTCTACTATGCAGCAAAGAGCTTTCTGGTTGCACCATCGCCATGTGTGCTCACCACCTCTGACCGCCCATGTGTGGACTGTGACCTCTTGAAACTGTGAGCTAAAATCAATGTTTCCTACCTGAAGTTGCAGATGTTGGGTATTCTGTCCTAGCCTACAGAAATAATTAGGAATTAATAACACTAAATTCATACAAGAGAAACTTTCCCTCTTTGCTCATGGCATGTAAGATAGTACAGTTGTATTACCTATTAAGAAAACTAAAAGAGGTCTTGATATATAATGAAACAATTTTAGAACTTCACCAAAGTGAATTGAAAATATATAACAATACAGGAATCTGAACATGAGTGTAATAGCAACTTCATGCATAATTACCAAATTTGGAATCAACCCACACTCCCAGAAATGAGTGGAATGCTGGAGTCTATCAGTGTAATCAAATCTCTCATTCATTAAATAAATAGACATACAGCTACACACACACACACACACACACACACACACACACACACACACACACAATTTAAAGAAATAAAGCCTATCTAAGATTCTAACTAACTTGAAACTCTAGAAAATGAATACAGAGAGTGAATATACTTAGCACTTTCTAAGGGTTAGGTGGAGGTATAAAGGAATGAATAATAGAGTAAAAGGGAAATTTTAGGGCAAAATACAACTGTATTAGGTTACTGGTATGATCTATTAATGATCAAAGATGATTATTATGCATAATAAAAACCTATGGAAGTATACAACACAATGAACATTTAAACTAGGGCTTGCAGTGAAAAATAATCTTTCAATATCGGTTTGGTGAGAACAAAAATTTAGCATAACAACATAAGACGTTAATAACAGTGGAAACTTACAAGGAAAGGCAAAATTAGAGAAAGGCATATTGGAGCTTTGGACTTTTTACTCAATTTTTCAGTAAATACAGAATCATTACCAAATTATGTATGTTATTGAAAGAAAGCTCTGGTAGGCTACACGAACATATTATCTTCCCCAATTCTGTAAATTTCAAAATCTGAAAATGTGACTATATTGTTTTATATGGCTGAAGGGACTTTGAAGATAGAATTCAGTATCTTCAGATGGTCATTGTCTTGGATGATTTAGTTAATCCAAATGTACTTATATAAATTAATCAGTTAGAGAAATTACCTGTTTGAGTTTGAGAGATACCTTGAAACAAAAAGTAAGATCATGAGCATTAAAGAAAATGAGCTTGATTTAACCGGCTTTGCAGGAAGAAAGTCATCAACCAAAGAAATCGAGCCGACATAGGAAATTCGCGCTACTCAAAATGTTAAGAAAGTAAATTCTGCCAACAACTTCAGACAAGGCCCGTTTCCTCTAGGTTCCTCAAAGAAAGAACACAGGATTACTGAAACCTCTGAGATTAGTGTCATCATTTTGATCCACAAACAAATGTATTATTGATTTTGCCACTAAACACATGACAATTTGCTGTATCAGAAATCTATAACTAATATGCAGGATGGCTACATTTTTTCTGTGATTCTTAATAATACACAAAGAATGAACTCAGCCAGTTGATATGAATGGACATCCTTTCAGTATTTCTGACTGTTGCCTGCCATTTCATCTTTTGACCAGAAATTATTTTTTCTCTGTTTTATATATTATCTTAGTGATGTATACCTAGGATAAAATGATCCCCTTTACATGTAATGCGAAACAATAAATTAATTCCTATTTAATTTAAAAATAGAGCAGCATATTTTTCTAGTAAAAAGTCATAATACCCATTTCATAATGAAATATCTAAGTAAATGCATTTCTAAAGAAAAATTTTCAGGAGAAAATATATCACTGTATCTGATGATTTCATCATAGAAAAGAGGGTTTATTAGGAGTGAATAATGAATAGGAATAAAAGTAATTTTATACAGATACCAAACGTAGAGGTGTAAAACAAAACTTCACATGGAATCATTATTAACACAGCTCTGTGCAGTTAATCATCTCAAAGAGAAGAGCATTTTAAAAATTTATACTAAAGTTAATGCTGCAGTTTGGATCTCAAGTGTTCTTCAAAAGCCTCTTGTATTTGGAATTGTGTGATACTGGGAGACAGAGCTTGGCTGGAAGGGGTGCATGTTTGGGATTTGACCTGGAAGGATTGTATCAGTTTGTTACTATTGGAGTTGACCAGGCAGAGTTTTCAGGTGCTCCTTACTGACTTGTGGACCAGGACATGGAGAAGGCACCCGCTTTGGGGGTGCCCGACTGGCAGCTTGAAGTTATTAAAGGAAGGAAGAAAAATTAGTGTTCCAGCTTTTTCCTGCAGCTTCAGACTCATTTAGCTTCTGTCTGCAGTGGTGTGAGCCGCTCTCAGCCTCTGTCCCGGCCATGTCCCTCCACTGTGGCCAGCTCTGTGTGTGAGAGAGACTTTCTGAAACTGTGAGCTAAATACATCTTTTATCCCTTGTATTGTGGTTGTTGGGTATTTTGTCACAGCAACAAATAAGTAACTAAAAAGGCTGGAATTTGTCTCTCAGATATAGTAGCCACTCCTTATATACTGAGTTCAGGTAATGATGTTGGATTATTTTTATATGTAAGTATTTGTGTCTGCCCAAAAATATCGGAGGATGAAACATAGAAACCAAAATGATAGTAATAGAACATGCGGCCTTTGAAAGGTGATTGTGAGTTCCAGTGCCTCATGATGATGATTAGGGACCTTATTAAAGATATTTCAAAGGATATCTCATCCCTTTCAACATCGAAGGCATAGCTAGAAGATGCCATCTCAGGACTAGAGTTGTTCTTATCAGACACTGCATTCCCTTTACCAGTGCCCCGATCTTGAAGATCACAAATTCCAGTAGTGAGAGAAACACATTTCTCTTACGCATAAGCTTCTCAGTGTGTTGTATTTTGTTGCAGACGTTTGAATGGATTAAGACAAATACAATACATGTAGGTACCCGTCAGCTTCCATAATAAAATATTCTATTTGTCTATTCTTGTGAATTAGAGTTGTATCTGCATATATTTGTGTACGCATGCTTATATATTATGAAGTCTCTATAACTGAGTAAACATAATTATTCATCTCACAGACTATGTTAACTGTACTATTAATGAAAATAAACACAATTACTTTATTCTTTCTTTAAATTCATATATTAATATATTTCATGATGGATTAATTTCAAGCTGATAAAGGACATATTTTATACTCCTACCAAAAATTATGATAACTTAAGTATCATTGTTTTACTTCAAATTATCTATAAGTCCACATTTTATTTTATTAATTATCAAAATATATTAGTAGTCAACAGGGAAATATGAGTCTCCACTTCCACTGCCATATGGGCAGTCTCTATAGAAGCACAGTCATGAACTGTTATGACAAAATATAAAGAAAAATGTGAAGGAAATAATGGAAAAAAGTTCTGCCAATTTAAAAAGCTTTGCAATGAAAAAGAAACAATGGAGAGAAGACAAAACTTACGAAACAGGAGAAAATGTTTTCCAGCTGTTTTTTGACAGAGGATTAATATCTACAAAATACAAAGAACTTTTAAAAATACACAAAAATCAACCCAATCGATAAGTTGGCCAACAAATTAAAGAGATATTTCTCAAAAAAAAATACAAATGGCCAATACATATAGAGGAAGAAAAACTCAACGTCTTTGTGTATTGTAGAAATATGAATCAAAACTACAACTAGATTCCATCCAACCCAGGAGAGTGTGGTGGCCATTACTAATACAAACAACCGTAAATGTTGATGAAGATTTAGAACAGATAACTCTTATATACTGCTGGTGAGAATGTAAATTAGGATAAATATTGTGGACATTAGAATGGGGGTTCTTCAGAACTGTGGCAAGGGATCTGCATTTGATATAGATATTATACTCATTCCTAAATTCCCCCAACAAAAGTCAACATGCTATTAAAAATACCTGCATGTTCATGGCAGTGAAATTAATAATAGATAAGCTATAGAAACAGTTTAAGTTGAATGCATAAACATGTGTAAACACATAATGAAAATCATCCATTAAGAAAAATGAAACATGTCACTTGCAGGAATATTAATATAACAGAAGATTATCGTGATAAGCAAATTATGTTAGACTCAGCAAGCAATCTATTGCCTGAGTTCTCTCATGTGTGAAAACTAAACTTTTTAAAGAATAAAAATCATGACATAAAATTAGAACAAATACCATGAAAGAAGGAATTTATCAGGAAGAAAGGAGACAGAGGAGGAAGGGAAAAACTAAGGGTACATGAAAATCATCAGGAAATGGGAGCCCAGTTCTGCAGTTAGAACGCTTGCCTCGCAAGCACAAGGCCCTGCGCTCCATTCCCCAACAGCCCATAACTGGACATCCTGATGCACACCTCTAATCCCGGCACTCGGTAGGCTGAGGTAGAATGATTGTCCTGAGTTTGGGACCAGCCTTCAGTACAGAAAGAGTGAGATGGGTGGTGGATAAAGAAAATGTAATGTATATTCATCATATAATATTATTCATCCATGAAAAAGACAAGCACATTATCTGCAGATAAATTGTTGGAACTTGACATCATCAGACTAAGAGAAATGAGTGAGACTCAGCAGATAAAAAAGCTATGAACGACATGTTTTTCTTTATATAAAGACCAATAATATGTGTGTATACATATTTGAATTTATATTGTATGTTCAACAGATATTTACATAAATACATATGGTGCGCAAAATAGACATTAGACTCTGAAGAAGGGAAGATGATCAGAAGACAATAATATAAAAGAGAGGAGACAGACTGAAAATGATCAAGATACATTATACTCATCTACTATTTTCAACAAAGTAACATCACTATCCCATACTACAAGTATGCACGTTCATATTTTAAAAATAAACAGAATTGTGAAAAACTTAGCAGTAAAACAGTGATATTAGGATTGCCAAATAAAACAGTCATGTGCTATTTTTGGAAACTTTTCCAGGATACCTACTGATTGTTTGAATTGAAGAAAGATATTTATTCTATGATGCAGAAAAGTAAATGTAACAGTAGAATGATAATAAAAATATAACTTAGAAAAAATATAAATATCAAACAAAGCTTGTTTGGGCACCAGACCCACACTTAAATCTCCATTGACATCCTATTGGGTATTACAATGGGACATGGTTAATGAAATTAAAAAAGCTTTGTTTCGGTTTGTATGCCTGCATCATGTGAGTAGGGATTGTGGTGGGTACTGCCAGGTAAAGCAAGCAGGTGCTGCTGGACTGAAGCTGGAGATGACAGAATACAAACAAGATTTACTTCTATCAACATGACTAATTTTTAAAAGATGATTTAAGTTTGGCCATTTTTTGTGAAATCTTCTAACTTCTGAATTTGAACTTTCAAAAGCCCTATGAAACCACCTAGAAGGACTGAATTCAAATTTGAAGTCGCAAATGAGGGTGAAAACGAAAAAAGCTCGTTTGTCCACTAAGAATGATATTACGTTGGAATCGCTCTGCACTGATTTTGTTTTATTTATATCATTTATATTTTCTATAGCTATAAAAGTAATTTGCCTCAAAGAGAATTCTGGATTGAATTTTATTTACAAAAGTGCAAAATTTGAAATCTCACTCATTTTAGATCATATATATATATATATATATATATATATATATATATAACAATAGAGCATATTCTAAAAATAAATAATAGTTACAACTCCAGGGAAATGTCACAGAAAAAATACAATAACTATATTATCCATTAGAATTGTGCTAAAAAATGAGATTTCTCCACTTCAGGAGGACATAATTTGTTCTCTAATGTTTCATTATGAACATTTTATTGAATCTTTGTGTATATTTGTAGATGTTTGCAGAGTAACAAAATGTAACAAAAAATATCACTTCTAAAAGTCATGAAATAGGCACAGCAATTCAGTATGATTTTTGCCACTAAAATTGATATAATGAGTATAAAAGATTATTAGCATGTTGTTTAAACATAGCTAAGGAACACCTGATAGGTTATATGACCTTAGAGAAATAGAGATTATTTGGAATAAACCATGTAATCCTTTTTGCAGAAAAGGATTGGTTGATCTAAATTATGTTCTAACGTTAATGGCTGCCATTCTTCAGTAAGTGCATTTTGACCTATTTATAATTTATATGAAGAAAAACAAACTTACCATAGAGCAAGAAGAAAAGGAATTCCTGAACAGATTTTTACTAGCAAATATTTTACTACTATGCAGGTGGAATTCTTCCCTCCCATCCCACAGTGCCAGATGCTGCCGTGACTGGGATGCTACAGGCTGTGGTGTATTCCTTTGGCACTAAACAAAATCAAAACCTGGTGCTGTTATCACAGTTATAGAAACACCTATGCTAAATAGCTCTTTGTTGTGAAATTGAGAAAATTCTATGTGCAGAACCTTCACTGTGTTCAATGCATTTTAAACTTTAGATTAAATTGCCCATTCAAGAAAAAGCCATAATAACATAATAGGAGGAGCTGGTCTGAAAATCCAAGACTACACCATAAGCATCTTCCATGCATGTTCTATTGATTCTACTTCCTTGATAGAAGAAAATAATCACACTCAACTTTTTAAAAAAAAATGTATGTGTGCGTATCTGTAATACATGCATGACATACATTTATTGTACAGTCATGTAAGGATGAATTTTTCAAGATCCATGCTTAGATATGCATTTTTTTTCCTAGAACTTATGTTTGAATGTCAGAGACTACTCATTTGTTCTTTTACATATTATCAGTATTCTGTCTGAATTGAGTATTTGGGTATATTATCTGCATTGAGTGTCAATGAGGTTTGAATATTGCATTCATTAAGGTGGGTAGGTATTTTCTTTTTCGACTTATTGTTAAAAGATGAATTAAGGACAAGTATTACAGTTTCTGTGAAAAATAGTTACTAAATACATGTGGTTTGCAGCTAATGATCTCGAATAAGTAAAATAGTAGGATGCTATCAGGACTCCATCTGAGGAGCAGATGCAAAGGATCTTTCCGGCTTAACTTGCGTTTCTCTTCCTTTTTGTCCTCCTTGGATCACTGACATTGTTGTTTGGCTACAAGGTTTTCCTTCTTTCTTTCTTCCTACTTTTCTTCTTTCTGTCTCTCTGTCTCTCTCTGCTTTTATCTGTCTTTGTCTCTGTCTCTGTCTCTCACACTCTGTCTCTGTCACTCTCTCTCTCTCTCTCTCTCTCTCTCTCTCTCTCTCTCTCTCAGTACTGGTGGTCTACCTCAGGGCTTGATTTTTACTCGTATTTTATTTTTCATTTTGAGACAACATCTAGCTAAGTTGCCCAGGCTCGACTCAAACTTACAATCTTCCTGCCTCAGCCTCCCAGATTATTGGGACTGCAGGCCTGCAACAACCAGGCCAAGCTGTTTTATTTTCTGCTCAATGAATAATTGCATATCTATAGCTGATCTGTTTATCTTTCTGTTAGTTTTATGGATAGTGTATGGCTGGTTCATTTGACATTTAGTTGTGATATTATGTACAATATAGGAGAAGCCATAAATGAATCTGAGACATAAAATTTGAAACAAGATTTTCAGACTGCCAGTTTCCATTCATCTGTGAATATTTGTGGTGGCAAATGATCACTGCTATATTTTTAAAGATGCAAATTGCTCACTAATATAATCCTGACCTTTAAGAAAATAACCAAAATCTTTCTCAGTGTTAGTCATTGGTTACTGCTTCTGTCTTCGTAGTAGCAGATATTGATGATATGCCACTCAGATTTTCATTACCAGGCTGGTACTCTCACTGTGAACTGCGTTGGATGTCAGAATGAAACGTCTCACGGTTGCACTGTTTGCCAGCCTTGCCTGTAGCTATTAGGAAGAATGTTCTCCCTGTTACTCTGAAATGCATCTAGTCAATGACTAACCTGCCTTTTATCTGATGGGATGGATGTCACTGCAGTGCGTGTTCCAGGGCTACTCATGGGGTCCGAAGAGGCTTCGTTTCATGTAAGCTTACACTTAGCTCAAGTTCTTCCTTTTTCTCCTTTATGTTTCCTTCACTCCTTAAGAAGATTCTCCCGAGAATCCTCCCAGACCACCCCTTGCAGAAGGACCCTGTCTCAGATGTTGCTTCTGGAGAAACTGACTTTAGGACTCGACTGTTTTCTTTTAAATTGTTTATGAAACACCATGAAGTGAGTACGACTCTGTGCCAGTGCTGACTAAGGCCAATTTCTTGCACATCAATTGATACACAATATTTCTAAAGGATTGAAGTTGATGACTAATACTGATAGACACGTTGTGGGTCATCAGTATTATCGTTTAGAATCTAAAATGAGATCAAGAATTGGGGTTTAGGCAAAAGCTGAACCACTTGGAAGAACTATGTTTCAGTTACCTTTGCTCTTATTCTTTGAGGACTCTATTTGAAAGCAAAGTTAATCTTCTTTTATCCATTTTTTCCTTATCTTTTGTTTTCTTCTAAATATCAGCAACTGCCTTTATTTGTGAATTCCAAATTTGTTCTTGGCTACTCTGAATTATACATATTAAAAATAAGGTGAATGTGTAAATCTCAAATAATCATTATATTAAAAGACATATTCCTACTCAAAATAATCCTCTTTACTTCCAAACCTAACCTACCTCCCAGTGCGTGCATGAAGCAGTTTTGTGTATGTGGGTGTGTGCTCAAGGCAGCCTCAACATCCTGAATAATTTAAAATGATTGTTGTTCATGGTGTTCTGATGGTACTCTGACCTTAGGGAAAAGCCAAAGGTTGCATAGTACCAGATCTGGTGAGTAAGGTAGACGAAGTCCCACAGTAATGATTTAATTGACAGGAATTAGATAAGTGTTTGATCAGTGATAGTTGATCAAAATATAAGATGGATGCTTAAGTTAAAAAAATTATAGTAAAAGACACATTGACATTGTCTCCCTGATAACATTAAAATATTTCTATCTTTAAATACATTTATCCCATCATTGTTAGAAATGTTTTTTGTAATAATTTTACCTTACATATTCACTATTTTTGCATTATCTTCTGTGAGTATCTTCCTTAAGAATTATAATAGTAAAAAGACACATTAATACTATTCCCCTGAAAATTCTAAAAATAATGTAATTATTGTTGCATACATTTATCACATCATTCTTAGCAATTATTCACTGTAATAATTTTTCTTTAAATATTCGCTGTGTTTTTCAATGATCTGCTATAAGAATTCTCCATCAGTGCACACAATTATGCTCCTAGAATTAAAAGCAACTTTATATCTGACAGCAGACAGAAGTCTCTGATCAAGTCAGGATACTGGAAGACATTGCGAAAGCTGAGTGTGGATTTTGTGAGAATGCTCAATGTGAGTTAATGTAGGAGAAACTGTTTCTACAACTCTAAGAATTCCAAATACACATTCACAAAAAAGTTTATTTATTTTGCAATCCTTTGTATTGTAAATTGTTCTGTCCTGACATTAACTACATTTTAAAACATTTTGAAAATTTTTGAGGCAACTAAAAGAAAACAAATTATTTTAGAAATGCACAATGTAGGTAATTCGAACAAAATTTTCAATCTACAAGACCTTTGCTGTAACGACCGTCAGGGAAGAGTGAAATGGCTATGCTTTTTAATTGGTCCTTTCTAATGGAGTGATACTTTCAGGCTCATAGTTTTTATGTGGTACACGCAATTTTAACTACTGCCTTATTGTTTTATGTATTCAAATTAAACACGTTATGTGTTTCACTTGAACCCTTAAACTGATATAACCATGAAGGGCACAGTGTTACATATCGACACTGACTAAGGGGAGTGGATCGTGGTTCAAAAGGAGCAGCAAACACAAAAGTGTAGCCAGGAAGGTTAAAGAACTACCTGAGACTTCTGGGAAAAGTGAAGGACAAAACAAAGCAGCTATTTCGATTTAATCCAGAGCAAGAAAAAAATGTATTGTCGCAGCATGAGTTGAATTCATTAAAAATGAATATAGAATATTTTGACTGTGTCTGTTTCTTTCCTCTCCAAATAATTATTGTGATAATAAATTATGGTATATAAGTAAATAAAAGAAAAGAAACCAAATGCAGCAGATGGGACAGAAGTAGGTAGAAGATTGTTCCTCCGAATGGAACAATGCTATCTCCTATATTAAGTGAATTCTCTTTGAAAATATTAAAACAATTATAGATCAAACCACAGAATTAAAGTCTCTGAGAGACAATGGAGAAAAGGCAAGGTAAAACTGCAGCCATAGATCCCTATTCAAGCAGTCAAAATGGTGCACCTCTTGTTTTGATGCCAACTTGAATAAGCAATTATATTCAGGACTGTTTTAGCCTCTGTTGCTTCATGAGTCTTCCGAGATTTCTTCTTTATGTGCTTCATTCTGCACCAGCTCTACTTCAGAAAAGTTTCAGACCCAGAAACTTTAACTCCTGTTGCTATGTCCAATAGTCTGTAGTTTTTAACTATAATACTTTCAGTAGTTTTTATTTCCTTTCTGCAATTTTCACTCTTGCCTTCTCCTTGAAATGAATTTAGTTTTACTACCACTATATTAATAAGTACTCTCAACAAATTTATTAATTCAAAGATGTTTGCCTATCATGCTACAAGCATAGAGTGAATCCTTAAAAAAACTGTCTTCCAAATAATGCTATCAATCTCTTTAAGCTTAATTTCATTTTTCGTTTTATTGACCACTTTTTGAAAATTTGATTTTTCTAGAAATGTTTCTATATTCTTGTTTCAATGTAATGTATAATTCAAATGGTATTTAGAGTACAACACATGTATATAAAGGAACATGGCGTTTTGATATGTGCATATATTGAACAATGTTTGATTTATGTTAATGTTTGTTTTTCCAGTACCTGTCACTTTCTTAAATAATAAAATTCAAAATCTTCTCTTATAGCTAATAGAATTATATAATTCATTATTGCAATTGAAAATCACTCCATTATTAATACCACACCAGCATTTTTTATTCCCAGCTATAAATTAGTGTTGTCTTACCTCCCTGAGTCTGGAATAAAATTCCAGACACCTGCATCTTAAAGGAAAAATACTTGAGCTCAGAGCTCAAAGGTTGTAGCCTATGCATGTCTTAGTTCAGAGTTTAGAGGTTGTACTCCATGTATGTTGGACCTATTTTAGCTGCAACTCCACAGACTATACCCCTTATATGTTAGGGCTCCAGTGGTGAAAGAGTGTTGTGGGAATGAAACTTGCAATCACCATGACTACCAGAAAGCAGGAAGAGAAGGGTCAGGAACAGATCCTTGTAAGCCATGTCCAGCACTACAAACAGGCTGTCCATCCTAACATCAAATGAACTCACCAGGCTGTCCATCCTAACATCAAATGAACTCATTAACAGATTAATTTACTGACAAGTGTGTTTCCTGTAAGCTCTGATCGCCTTCTACACACATGAGACTTATGAAAACTTATTAGATCCAAGTTATAACATTCTAATTTTTACCCTCAAAAGACTCATAGCCATCATAGGACACAAAATACATTTATTCCATCTCTAAGAGCCATAAGTATTAACAGTTCCAGAATTACTCAAAAGCCTAGTTCAAAACTTTCTTTAAGTTTCAAGGCAAACTTCAAGCTCTGAGCTTCTGAAAAATTAAAAGTTAAATCCTCTTAACATACAATGACAGAAGAGAAATATTTTCACTTGAAAAGAGATAAAATAGGAGTGGGAAAAAGTTAGACCAAATAAGACTGAATTCCAGGACAAAGATTACATCCTGCATAGTGGAAAGTTGCAGTGAGTTATTGACTCTGATGGACTTGAGAAGCCTCACTATGTGGCTTCTCGCTTGGTCTGGCACCATTCATACCTGTGGGTGAATACCTTGGTCTTGAAAATTATCATTCTAAAGACTGCAGCATTTTGCCCTTTATTTTTAATATATGTGTTTCTAATACTTGGTTTACATATTAGGAGTGACATTTTCTAAAGATTGTGCTGCTCAACATTTATATAATTTTTTAAAGATATGAGGACTTCTTTTTCATTTCAGATCAAGTAATCTTGAAAATTTAAAACTCCAAAGAAATCTGAAAATCACACCCTAAATTGATTTTGAAATATCATGGGACTAGATGACAACTTTTTTTCCTGGTACTGAAAGGAATATTTTTTGGTTGTTTGAGATCATGTCGAAAAATGTATAATTCATTAAAATAAAAAGTTAATAATATGGTTAATTTTGTAGCTAATTATCTTGATTTCCAATGAAAATTTCTAAATGTGTATATAAGTTTAAAACTTTTGAGGAAATTTGAAACTACACTAAATATTCTTACTGAAGAAAAATGGCAGTTTATTCTATAAAACAACAGTAATTGTCATATATACATATATATCAAAAATATATACATGTATACTTATATGAACGTATGTGTGTATTTATTTGTTTTTAAAAATGAACAAAATATCCAAGTAGAAGAAATAAAAACATATTTAATATAGGGACACGAGTCTCACACTTTAGGTTTTTTTTATTCAGTGTAAAATTTATGTTTTTTTTTGTTTTGATTTGTTTTTATTACCTCTCCACCCTCTTTAGGCAAAGCAAAGAGCTTCCAATAAGAAAGGGATGAAACAGCTTGTCAAAGTTTCTGTTTTTATAAACCCATTTACTCTTAGAGCAAAGGAGAAAAGACATACACGTGGTATTGTATAATATATTATCCATTTCTTTAGGACATTGTCATTTGAAAATGCTGCATTCTGCATATTTATGTTTCACCTGAACTGATTTGTTGAAATCTTTACTCTGTAGGTGACCATATTAAAATATGGTGGGTCTGGTGTGGTGGGTGGGGGACTTTTGAATAGGGTGAGCGCCCTTTGTAAAAAGAGTTGAAAAATCCCTTCACCTCTATTGCCATGAGAAAGCAACCCGAGAAAACACACAGTCTTTGACTAAGTGCAGTTAAGCCTATGATATCTGTTACTTTTTTAGTGCTTTTATAGTGCTTTTATTTTGAACTTCCCAGTCTCCAAAACAACGAGACTTAACTTTTCATCAATTAAAATCTATCTAGTTTTCATTATGGTTTTTTTGCAACCCAAAATGACTAAGGTAAAATCATTTAAGAAAATTTCTAAAGATTTTGAACTAGAGCTTTAAAAACCTAAGAACTACTTAGCCATTATGGGAATAATTAGAGTTGTAGGAAACATTCCCCATGTTGTTGTTAAGAGAGAGTAATATTTTTATTAATAAAATTTACTTAAAGAAAGCCAGGTGTGGTGATGTATGCCTATAATCCCTGCACTCGGGAGGCTGAGGCAAGAGAATTGAGTCCAAGGCCAGTCTGAACTACATGGTGAGTTCACAACCAGCCTGAACTATAGGGTGAGATCTTGCTTGAAAAAAAAAGAGAAAAGAGCAGAAAATAAAACTTAATAAATTTAATATACATGGCTTAGTGCCTATCACACAATTTCACTGTTTGAATATTATGTGCTGCTTTATTTATTACCTGTCTCATGCTACATTCTGTGGCGTATGAGTCTACACAATTTAAAATTTGCTTTCTTTCCATTTTTCTCAGCTATCAGCGTACGTTTAGGGAGGGGAATGTTAACACTAAGTCAGACTATTGATAGTGCTCCCTTTTAATTTCTTCCCCAATAATTTGTGACTGCATTTTCCTCAGTGAATTTCTGCAAGTAAATCATAAATCTGAGACCAGGACTGACACGCTCATCTTTGGCCTTTCTCACCTCTTTGACCATCTGCTCTAGTTCAGGTAATTCTTTGGTTATTGCAGATTTTCACCACGATTTGTCTAATGCAAGTGAAAACTCTGCATTTATAGAAATCATCTTCAAATTTACGATACATTGGATAAGCATGAACATTTGTCAAGTGCCCAACTCCAAAGTCTGGTACTAAGGGAATCACGGAAGAGTGGTTTTTGAAACCAAATATATTACAATATTGAAGCTATTTTTTTTCCTCCCCGAATGGAGTTGTCTTTTATTTCTTTATAAAATATATGAGAATATTAGAATTTCTAAGCATATAGAACCATAAACATTTTAATTTTATGTTTCAAAGAATAAAGGATGTGTATTTTTAACTTAAGAGACATAGCAAACTTTTTGCTTATATATGCTTGATGACACCAACCATCATTATACACATGAATAGTATTTGTTATTTTATACTTTGGATTGAAGAGTAATGAAACAGTAAGGATGATCATTAAGTTAATGAAATGTCAGTGACGCATGGTTGCTTTTCCCGCTTGTCATGAAAATGGTTTTGCCTCATCTATTAGATTTTATCAAAAGTCAGAGAGAGTAATCAAAATTATGCAAATTATTCTAACTACCATATTATATACTGCATGCATGCTTAAAGAAACAGTAAAATAAATCCTATACCATTTATAAAAATTGCTTTCTAAAATTTTGTTCAAAAACCTTTTTTCAAGTTAATTCTGGTGTCTAACTTATCTATTCATTTTGTTTGTTTTGTAATCTATTTTAGAATCTAAAATAGGGTACGATTTATAGCGAGCACAGGGCCAGTTGGACCCAAGATGATGTGTTTGGCGATCAGTATTTCTGGCAAAACACAAAGGAAGATAAGAAGGTAGTTTGGTACGAATAGAATCCTTTTACCTTCCAAGTCTAACACATAAACCTGCTTATACACAATGAAAAATTAGCCACTATTGCTGGCTGCCTATGAATGGATTGGGACATTCAGAAACAGTGCGCTCAAATAAACTCTTCCACCTCTAAAGTGTGTGTGTTCCCTTTTTTGACACAGCATGACAAACTCATACATGCATATACAGAGATGCCCAACTACATACAAATGTAATCAGAGTAATAAATATAATCTATGTATTTTATCAATGTCAATATCTCCTTTGGGACACGCTACTATAATTGAATCTTATAGGAAATCTCTGTTTTATTTCTAACAAATTCATGTGAATATGCAACAATATTAAAATGAAAACTTATTTTTAGAGGTATAGTGAAAAAACAAAAACAAAATACAAGAAAGATATGTCAGTGAGAGTGGAAAAAATAATTTTCTTATAAGGCACACACAGCAGATAGATAGATAGATAGATAGGTAGATAGAGATATATAACATTTAAGGGAAAAGGAAAAATGCAGTAAGAAAATGAAAACTCATAAAAGATAACAATATATCAGTTATTGCAAATAAATGTGAGCAGTCTAAATTCTGTTACTTTTATCATTTGAATCTAGAATGCCCCACAAAGTCTCACGTGTTTGGGTATTGTGGAATGCCTGTGGAACCTTGCATTGCTGAACAGTGGGGCCTGCTCAGAAGGGGTGGAGCCCTGAGGCTTGACCTGCAAGTGAGGGAACACTAGGGCCTGACCTTGAAGGAGCAGATTACTGAGGCAGGACCTAGAAGGGCGTGCACTGCCTCTGCCCTTCTTCTCACATTTGGCTTCCTGTCACCATGCTGTGAACAGCTTTTCTTTAGCTTTGCCTCCACCATGTGCTTCTGCCACGGATGGCCAGTCACTTGTGAATGGACTGAGGCCTTCTGCGACTGTGAGCTAAAATCAATCTGTCTTGTCCCAGCAAAGAGAAAGTAACTGATATCCTTATGGAACTATAATTCTGGCCTTGTTTACATGTAAGCAAACATAACCCTGTGACTGTACAATATGACAAATATGAATATGTCACAAATGGCACAATAGGAAACTCATAACTAAAATGACCACAGTGTGGTTCTTAAATTACCAAACCTACTTAAATATTACTTGTGAATTCAATCACTGGGTATTGGTTAAAATTTCATGTAAAAATTGATCGCTCAATTTCTTTTTAAAAGGGAAAGTTATTGTGTATTAAATGCATGCTCACAAATATTTCTAATCATTGTGAAAATGTATGTATGTATGTTTACATATATGTGTGTGTGTATATATATATTATATATATATATATATATATATATATATATATATATATATATATATATATATTCTGTATATTTCAGTGTAATTGGAAAGAAAGACACAAAGTCAGAGAATAGGAAAAGAAAAGGAGTTTTACAAAATGATATCTAATGATTTTTATTAGCCATTGAAGTGTAGCTCATAAAAATTCTAGAAAAATAATATGCAATATGTTCTGCTTATCAAATTTCTCCAGAAAATTTGAATCAATACAAGAGTAAATCGGTAAATAAGTGAGTGTATATTTGTTCTGAATATTTTGTTACATATCTTACAGACAGACAATTCACCTTTTCTTTGAATTTTACTCTCCCTGGCATCCACTGTCTTGCTACTTTGGTGAAGGTGATCGTATTTATTGATCCATTTTAAGTATTAGTCTTCAGGAGAAAAAAATAATAAGCCCCTTTTTAATATGCTTTTTTAACTATCTAAATATCTCTTAGCTCAGTCAATTTGACTTGTAAATTTATCCATCACAGCTATACAACCTGTTCTACATAAGCAGAGAGGAAAATTTTGTTGTTGTTGTTGTTGCTGTTGTTGTTCTTTTAACCTCGTGAAATAACGTGCTGAAATCGAGCACGTCCAATACTGGTGAATTCACGTGGCATCACTGCAGTGTCATAAAGAGCAATAATAATATTTTGGTTGAATCCAGAATGAATATAGCAAAATATGGAGCTTTACGTATTTTCAAAAACTGAACAAGTTGGTATAATTACCACATAAATCTTTAGCTAGAAGATGTCCAGTGACAGAGAATCTCATTTCATTCCCTGCTGTAGGCATTTACCTCTTCCTTTTCTACAAAGTTGCAAGCAGATTGTCTTGGTTAATTGTTCGTGGCTGGGACATGGTATGCAACACACACAAGTGTGGGAGGAAGACGTAGCTCTCACGGTTTGAGAAGGCGTCCATCCATTCACAGGTGGGTGGCCTAGGTGGAAGTACCTGAGGGATGACTAGCGGGATGCAGGTGTTCATAGCATCACACTGGCTAGGAATCAGAGCGAGAGAGGAAGGTCAGAGCTAGCACATATCCTTTCAAGTCGTACCACATATTCATCTCATCTGGCCTGGCCCCAGGCCACTTTCCTAAGTGCATCTGGAATCCAAATGTATTCTCTTATATTTAAAAATATGAGACTTTTGTTGGACTTTCCAGATATAAACCATAACAGAGATTTGACACCAAAACTAAATACTTTTGTTTGATCTTCATAAAATACGATCTTAGGCTTTGTACTTTGTTTCAATACATATTTATAACTTATAGTTGTACTATTTCTATGTACAATGTACTGGAGTAAAAAACAGTTGTAACTGTCCTTGTGATTACTGGGGTATCTGTTTACACTCCTCCTGAGGTTTGTACGCTTCTCTACTCTTCTTTTATTACTGAATAATACATCTCCCTTTTTTATTAAATACTGAAAATGTGAATTATCCTCTTTTGTAGTGAACATTTTATTGTAATGCTTTGATGTGCAGAATTTCTCATTTCAGTGTAGACCAATTTGAAAAATAATACTCTTATTTTCAAATATTTTATGGCCTCATTTTGACAGATTAAACATACATATAATATAATTTGATCAAGCTCTCTATCTTGCTTCCCCTACATTACCTGTTTCTCTAGATATACTTTTTTGGGGGTGGTTACATTTGCATAAAGTAGTTTTTCATGTGTGACCCCCCATTGCCTGCCATTACATCCACCATTCCACTGGTCACTTTCTCTTGTCTGATAATGTTCTTTTAATATTTTACTTGTAGTGACTAGCTTCAGAACTATATATTGACTTCATATATTTAAAATATTCTTACTTTGTGCTTTTTATTGAGAATATTTACTATTTTATCATCAATATTAGAATTAAGACTCATCTAGAAGAGGTTTTTTTGTAATGTAAAAAAATAGCGCTCAGTTTGGCTTTTACATTTAGCTGCATTTGAGTTAATTATCAATTGTTGAAAAGGTGGTACAGGCATGCTAAGTTAACCATAATGCAAGGGGCAGCATCTGTGTTCATCTATTTCTAAAGTCTCTCTTTATGTTTTTAATTGGTTTAAATGATCTTAGAATGTATTTTTCTGTGTTTATTTCTGTAGGTATAAGCTGCTACTACCAGAATTTATCAGCTCAAAATCTTTGTCTGTATGACTGTCTCTAAATTCAAGTGCTATGTCTGCATATTTTTACCTGCAAATTTTTCAGATACTCACTATTATCTTTAGAATACGCTTGATAATTTAATCTTTACACAAGTGCATAAACCAATGCATAAGAACAGGCCTGCAGTATTCTGATTTGTAATATAGATGTGGGTGTACATACACACATATATGTAATATGTGAGAAATTGGGAAAAGGAATAAGAAACATTTATTTGGGATTCATTTCTTGTTGATCTGGGTATAGCTTTATTTTTAATTCTAAAATTTGAAAAAAAAAATAAAAATGAGCTTGAAATGTGTTCTTAATTTTAAAACTTGTAGAGTTGGGTTATAAAGATTATTTTTCCAAAACTGTCTCAGAAGGGGGAGGAACTGCCTTCTATTCACACAATTTTGTTTTCTGTTCCTAGAGATTGAAGTGACCTGAGAAATGACACATTGGAGAAGCAGTAATTGGTGGCATGGCAGGGTTCCTGAAGACCACTTTAGTGTCCCTGAACACTTATTTGCCAGTCCCTCCTTGCCTGTTTTTGCCTGTTCTATGCCCTGTGTAATAAAGGAAATAAGGTGTTATTTTATTCTATTAGAAGCAAGGTGATTTTCATCATTGTTTTCCAATCTGTCAAGTGAGCTAAACACAACCTTCGTGGACCAATAGATGGCTACGATGAGAAAATCGTCTCTTGGGCCAGTCTACTTGGATTTAAATTTCCTCTCGTCACTAAAATAACCTGTCACACATGAATTAAGCCTTCTGGAATTTTTTTAGAAATACATGAACAACTAGCAAAGTCTATTTCTATGTGCAATGAGATTGTTTTGATAATTTCTGCACTAGATGTATAAATCAAAGAGAATTGTGACTTGCACTTAGAAAATGTTAGCTAGCAGTTCATAATTAATTATCATATTTTGTATTTCAAAGTTGTTTATAATGAATGTATGTTCACTCAAACTCAATTTCATATGTTGGAGTTGTCTTTTAACTTGAATCCTACACTTTCCTTGAATACCGCAAAACCATATTCTTAATCTTCCTCTACGTCCCTTTCTCTTAGTTCAAGGTGATGCAATAGAAAATAATCTGGGCAAATCACCAGAAATAAAAGACTAAGACCACTGAGAAAATGAGAGAGAAATAGTAGAGAACAGGAGGCGTGCTTTGTAAAGATGAGGAACGAATTTGAGGAAGCTAGAAAACTGATGCGTGAAGGGGAAAGAGAAGCAAGAATGATTAAGATGTGATAGGTTTATGCACCAATATCACACTGTGAATGTGATTATTATGTATAACAACGGTGCACTAATAAAAAGATAGTTGTTTCTCTGATATAAGAGACCCAGATCGCAACTCTTATGGAAATTAAAATGAAAAACAAAGTGAAACAGGGAGGTAAGGTGGGGAGGGAGGGTGGGGTAGGTAGGAGGAGGGACAAAAGTAGAGTGGGAAAGTCCTTGTCACCTTGACAAGATATGTATATGCACAAAATGCTAAACTTCATTGTAAACCTTAAATTTTGCACTTATACATACCAATATAATGGGGAAAAATGAAAAAAAAAAAAACATAGTTGATGGAAAATAAGTTTCCTGCTAAGACCTGTCCTCAAAGAACAACAGTCTTTAAGAATAAAACCAAGGAGATGAGTGTGAGCTATACTCAGTTTGTTTATAGGGAAGAGCTGTTTTCTTTAATTTGGGACAGGATGTGTACTTAATATTAAACTGCAAGATCTTAACATCACTGCTTGAACATTCTGCTCCATCTGCCCAAATTCTGAACATTGTTTAGTTTATTGTGATGCTGAAAACAGGGTACAGTGGTGAGGATTTCTTGATGGATAGTATAAACTTTCTCCATGACCAGTCAAGGTGAACTTGTACAGAACTAGTTGTGAATTTTTTATGAGACAGAAAAACTGGAAATGTATAATACACAGGCACTATGATCACTGATATGCATTTATTTATTCAGCAAAACTGTGCCGAGCGCCCATTATATGCCAAGCACTGTACTTAGATCAAGAGATACAAAGATTGATTCCTCTAAGCCCAACAGAGCAGAATAACTGGACCAAGAACAATCACAGCAGAAACAGAAATGGAATAGAGTTCAGACAGAAATAGGAGACCATCCTTGAGCTAAGAGGATGCTAACAAATGGTTGTGCAGCTTTGTGTGTTCAAGGATAAATCTCTTAGGCTCATCTGTTACCAAACTTCTTCAAATGTACGTTTAATAGTTGGGCACAGGACTGGAGAAAGACAAATTTAAAAAGTGCATAAGTGAAAATTTAAAATTTCTGCAGATCAAAATTTGGAACAAAATATCAATCCTATTCGCTTTCATAATGCTTATTTTGTTATATTAAAATCATTACAAAATTATTGTTAAATATTAAAATGTTTACAAAATGAAAATGTGAGATAACATATAGTTTCAAAGGGCTCTTTGAGTTGCTACTTTTTAATAAATTTCTGAGCAGATAGCAAAATTATTCTCAAAGCAAAATTCCTGGTCTTTCTATTTTATTTTATGCATGACACAAAACATAGAAATCACACTGTATTTATTTTTACAGCAATTCTAAATCTCCATAATTATCTATGAAAGTGTTAATAACTATTTGTATCTGCTTAATAAAGAATATCGCAGAATAAACTCTACAGGTTTAACTTTAAGCATATATTTTCATTAGATGGATTTTAGATATTTACAGAAAAGTTTATATAAAACTGCATTCCTATTTATTTTTTCACACAGTATACCATGTAGCAAATTCACGATGTAAAATATTTTATATGACTTAGTTTATTTCTTTTCTAACATATTTTGCTCATTTATATTTTACCACTGCTGTTTTCAAGTTTTGAGATTGGATTATTTATCTAGTTGAAAAACAACATTCGAGAAGACATTTCTCACTATATTGGACTTTCAATTAAGCCAAGCAATCTAAGGTCAATTTAATATTGTAATTGGGAAGAGATGACTTTCTTGGTGGCTGCTTTTGGCAAACTGCCAATGGGTTGGGATTAATAAAAAATATTCAGTGCTTGGTGGTTATGCTATTTCATAACTTGAGCTTTTGAGTTGCAGCTAGTATTTACTCTTTAAGGGTTGTAATTCATTTTTCCTCAGAGTCAAATTTGATTTTAACTCTCCAGACTGTGATTAGTAAGTTAAGAAGATTGACATCCATCAAGTGGATTGTTTTGACATATTCAAAAATGATTTGTTACATTTGTAAAACCAACATTCATTTCAGTTTTACTTTTGGTTAGAAAAGGAAAATCTTTTCTAATTGTTACTGTATGACAGTTTTCAACAAAGTCCAGCTCTTGGGCCAGATCTGGAGGGCTGCTTGTGTTCTTATCCATTTGTTTTTAACTAAAATTTAAAAACATGGGATAGTGAAGTGATTCAGATGCAGAAGGTTAAATATCGAATGGTTTCTCTATTATGAGAAACCTAGATCAGCCATTGCATAGAACTCATTGGAGGGAATGATGGGAAATATTGCGCAGTGGGATCAAAAATGGAAGAGGGGGAAGATTGGTAATTTTGCCTCGATATGTATATGCTCAAAATCTGCAAGATCAATGTAAACATTATGTATCCCATATGTACATGTCAATAAAATGGGAAAAACATGAAATGCTATATAGTCAATAATGCATCATGTGATGGTTCAATGAATACACCATGTAATATTCAGATTTAGAGAAACATATCTATCTTCTGAAACATTTCCTAGGTCATATTTTTATTGAGACATCACTATGCTTTTATTGACATTGCTATCAACAAATTTACACAAGTATCTTGCAAACTTTTTAGGTGTCCAAATAAGTTTTAATTTTAGTTGGCTTTCTAAAATTTCTTCTTATAATACAAATAACAGTTTTAAAATGTAGTACTGGGCAGCCACTGTTCTGTATGTATAACAGTGAACCAATCGATGGCTACCATGAGAAAAATCGTCTCTTGGGCCAGTCTACTTGGATTTAAAGTTCCTCTCATCACTAAAATAACTTGTCACACGTGATTTAAACCTTCAGGAATTTTTTAGACATGTGTGAACAATTAGAGGCTGGAGGAATGGCTCAGCGGTTAAAGCTCTTGAGCAAGCGCCAAGTCAAGTGCTAAGTACCTGAGTCCGATTCCCCAGCACCACATAAACTGGGTGTGGTAGCGCTCGCCTGTAATCCCAGCACTCGGGAGGCTGAGGCAGGAGGATTGCCATGAGTCCAAGGACAGCATGGGCTCCATAGTGAGTTCAGGCCAGCCTGGGCCATATATATATATATATATATATATATATATATATATATATATATATGTATAAATATATATACATACATATATATATAGATATATATATACGTATATATATATATATATATATATATAGAGAGAGAGAGAGAGAGAGAGAGAGAGAGAAGCTTTGCTACTAAATATGTGAGTCCTTCTAAATACTCATTGTAGCACAGCTTCTCACTATTTTCCCTTTCTCTTCATCCAAATGCTTAATGGTCTCCTCTCAGACTAGAGCCTTCCTCTGGTAGAATCTTCCAGCACATTGCACAGGGACATGAACTAGGTCACTGCAAGATACAAGAAAAGTAAAATATTTATCAACCCGATAATCACAGATAAACACATATTTAACTAGTGTTCAAAATCCATATTGCAACAGCTACAACAACAAAAATTATAGTTAAAATACCTGGAATTTTTATTTCTAAGATTCTACGATACGTAGTGAGCTAAATTTTTAAAAAATGAGGGTGCACTACCTCACTAATATGATATCCTCATTCACTTTTTTATTTACCACTCTTTCTATATTAAAATTGATTTGGGCCTATTTTTACAAACAATTATTTTTATTAACATCTAATTTTGATGTTCAATAGTTACACTAAACTTGTGGAGTCGATGCACATAGCCATCGCATCAATTTCCCAACCATTTCCTGTCCTCCTACCCCTCTGATACCCTCTCCTTTCCCACAAATCCATCCCACTGCTTCCCACCATCTCTCATTGGGCTTTGTTACTTATTGATACTTTAGAATTCCCATATTAGATAAATCATGCAATATTTAATCTTCTGAGTCAGATTCACTTCACTAAGCATTAATTGATTTCATGCATATGTGTTTTGTGTGTGGAGGTGTTCTATGCATTTTAAAATGATACATATATGGGCATGTCTATATACATAGGTAGCTATTTATTTTCTTTCAGTAGTAAAAGAGAAATTAAAATGAACATCAAAAAATTCACTTCTTTATAATTTTATTGTCCTATTTTGCCAAATTAAGATTATGGAACTGGAAGAAACAATATGTTTGATATCAATTGATTCTAGTGATACATCCCTTCACCCTCGGTCTGTCTCCTAATAACTTATGAAATCATGAGAAAATGGATCTACTGATGAGTGTAGCACCCTAAATATTCAATCATCTTCCAAACACAGATGAATTTGGGGGAAGCATATTAGATTTAAACCATGACATTTCACTGATGATTCCCAAAGGACTCTTAGCTATCTAATTACATAACACTGTTTCATCTTCTAAGAATCATCAAAGTCTTAACAATTCCAACTTTGACATAAAGTCAAGTCCTATGTTTCCACTGAGACTGAGAAAACCTAATAATTATGAACCCATATAGAAATAAAAATAAAATAGTTTAACGTAGCATAATGCAGAGTAAACATTTCCATCTCCAAAGCAGTAATAGAGAATAATTTTGTCAAAGCAACACTGAAACCTAGTAGTGACAACATTAAGTCCTATCTCTCTAGGTCTTTCATCAGGGACAAGCTGCACCAAGGCTTAGTAAACCTCAAAAGGTTCAAGCATTCTCCTGTTCCTATGGTGCTGCTGATAGAAAACTCCATGGCTTCTGTTCCCGAGTGGTTCCTCTCATGGCCGACAGTTTTACTCAGTAGATATTACATGTTCCTGAACTTCCATACTTTTGGGATATACACCTCATATTTTACTTTACACTCACAGGTTTAAGCATGTTCTTTGCAGGGCTGAATGTGGCATCCTGCATCCCAGGTGTAGTTCCCACCGATCATGAGCTTGCTCGGTGGGCTACTCAGTGATATGACTGCCTTTTGAGCAGCCCATGCTCCTGTCACTGACCCCCATACATGCACTGGATCACTGAGTTGGAACTTGGTCTGTCATCTATGGCCTCTCGGGGCCTAGCCATTTGTTTGTATCTCCCCAGAAAAAAGTTTAACCCAACACATGGTATCTCTAGACTGATAAACACATTATATACTGCATTCTCATTCACCTTCACTGGATCTGACACTGTACAATGTCTAATCTTATCCCCCATGCCAAAATGGCTATTAATTTACACATTTTAATCAATTCTTGACAGAAATCAATAGTTACAATAGAGTAACTAAAGGCATGTACAGAAGCCTTCAAGTCATACTTTAGAAGGTGTCAAGAATGATAGGAAAAGTGTGCAAATTGAGGCTGATATTTTGAAGCCAGTTAATGGGATTTTTTTTACTGTAATTTTTTAAATGTAGGCATTCACTGTGCATTTTTAATACACATTACTTGCTCACCCCCATCCACACTGACACACAGTATCTTCTATTGATAGAAAGCAAACTATATTACTCAGAACTTAATTAACTACATCAGACAAGGATGAATATATTTCATATGATATTTTTATTTTGTAGGATATAGTTACTTGAATGTATATATTTTTATTTTCATGCATTTTGAGACACCCTACTTTATATGCTAGGGATTTTGAAATTATATAGCAAACATGATAGAAGACATAAATTGAAATAAGCTACTCTGCTTATACCTTGAAATGTGAAATTATAAGATTAAGGATATTAAAGGCAGCACACATGTTCTGCAAAGTGTAAGTATTTTGGATGCTACCTAGGGTACAATGGTCTATTTATAGCAGTCCATTTGTCATCTAAAGGTGGTCTTCAAAAATTTTGTTCATTAATAGCTATATTTTTTGCTCATAGTAGGAAAGGAAGAGTTGAGGTAAAATTTATCTGGTATGTTCCTTTAAAAGAGAATGTAAGTTTTCAATTGAAGTAAAGTAACAATACAAAAGTTACTTTGTTGTTACTAGGAATTTAGGAAGACAGAGTGCAAAATATGTTAACTCAAGAAGAAGAAAAGCTAATGTCATCATTTTTCCACATATCTAAATTATCACTGATGAGAAACTTCTAATTAGCATTTTGACCTTTAAGCAGATAATTCAATGAAACTTTCATTAGTAGTAGATCAAGAAGAAGCTGCAAATTAAAAAGCAATTTTCTGATTTGTTACAAGGTCTGCTTACTAAATTCAAGAATATGCACATATAATCACATAATTCTCATTGCCAGTGAAATGTGCTTACAGTGGAGCCATTCACAAAATATTTCATAAAAATCTATATTTTTCATATTACTCAATTAATTTGGGCTGGCATTGTTTAAAATGATTTAAAGATGGATTTTGCTCCACTTCTAGTCTTTCACTAAGTTTTCAGTTCTATTTTTTGTTGTTGTTGTTGTTGTTGTTGTTGTTATTATTCTGGTGTTTTTGTGGTGCCTGGCAGTGAAGTATTCTATAGAAGAAGAGGATAAATTTTCCCTTCTTGCAAAAATTCCCACCTGTTTGCTAGGAGTACAACAAAGAGAAAGAAGTTTATTATTTCCCATCATTCCTAGGGGTATACATGGAAGCGACCAATTCCATACCTGGCAGATCAATTTGTCATCATTGTGTTGCATGATTGTTTGAACTCATTTTTGCAATGTTAAGCTTATGATGATATTATGCTGATTATTAATGCCCTTTGGAAAACTGCAAACTATGCCTTTCTCTTACATACAGTTTTCTTTTTCTTGAATAAATGAAAAGGCACACTCGGGACACACAGAGCCACTGTTTTATGATAGCAACGACTTCCTATTCCCGGTGTTTTAAAATCCCAAGGCTCATTCTCTGGCATAGTTTGGTTAATCCAACTGCACCGCACAATGATTGTACCTTGCCCGTCATTGCATAGTGGTAAGATTTAGTCTGGCTTTATCTCATGATATTTACCCAAATGCACAAGTACAATCAATTTACAACATCAACACTAATGCCCTGATATCAATATTCAAAAATCTACTTCTAAAAGTTGATGGCAGAGAATCAACAAGTGAACTAAGTTACGCGGTTTGGCCCCTTGGGTAAGTTGCACATCTTCAAAGCTTAAATTTCTGAAATGAGAAACTTATGTGTTTGAAGGGAGAAACTTAAAACTATTCAGTCAATCATTTGTTAGTACTTGTCTGAATATAAGAAATTCTTATTCTTACAGAAAATATTTAGTAATGATTCTGGCATTTAAAAAATCATTCTTTATGCTGTTTTCAACCTTCTAAATGAAACATAAGCACCCTTATAATTTTGGTAGTATTTTAAATAATTTGGACTCTTAAATATTTTTCCTATGACATCAACAAAGAGCACATTCTAAAAAAGATTTGTGTCATTCAATCTTGAGTATGTATTTGTACTTTCTTGCTTTCTTCTCAATGATAATAAATATGTGAATTTGAACTACATCAGTACAGTTAATGAACATAGAAATGTAATACATGATTTTTGGTGATTAAATGAGTTCATCGGAAATGGTGAAGTATTTAAGTCTGTTTGAAAAAGAAAGTAAAAAGTCAGCTATCTGGTGTAATGTCAAGAAGTTTTGTGTCAATTCTGTTTGATAAGAATGAAGATCAGAATTTTGAGAGAGCGAATCTCAGAATACATGGCAAAGTTAAGGTTGAAGAACAGTAAGAGGATTTACAGTAAGAGAAAGAAGAATTAATTTGTAAAAGAGAAAGCAGCAGCCTTATTATATTCATGAGCACACTGATTTCTCTGTTGCTCTTTTCACATCTTTACTGTCTCCTTAATATTTAGTCTATTGTTCTATTTTTCAAACCTTTAGGCTCAAGAGAAGTAATATTTTCTTCCTTCGAATTTCTCAGTTTTAAATGTCTATTCATTCTTGGGCTTGTAGAATAGCACAGAGGTTAGAGCACTTTCCTAGCAAGATTAAAGACTTGAGATCAATCCCCTCCCACCTCGCGGTGGCATGTACTTGTAAATTCAGAGCTTTGGAAGCCAAGGCAGGAGAATTTCTGTGAATTATTTAAGGCTAGCCTTGGATACACAGTGTGTTCAGGACCAGCCTGGAACAAAGAATGAGACCTTGTTCACACACACACACACACACACACACACACACACACACGTATATATTTGTTTATATATGTATTTGTATATATATATTTTTTATCAATCAGATAACATTATTATGTTTTCAAACATCCTGTGTTCAATTGCCACAAAGATTACCCTCTTTTTTGCATCAAGTTGCCATTTATATAGCTTATAGCCTGACGCTTTTGCATCTTAAATACAGTCATGTGTCATTTCTCCACTGGAATGTATTGAGAGAAATGTGTTCAGCAGACTTGCCCGTGTGCCTGTGTAACTCAGGTAGTGCATTCTGCATACATGTATAGCGCACGGTATAGCCTACTGCTTCCTGTCTGCAAAATTACACACCACTATTACATTTCTGAATCCTACAATTATGAAACGATGACACCTATTCAGAGTCATAATTACATTGTGGTAGTGTACAAAAATTTATTCTCCAAATCCCCATCCTATGAGATCTTTTTGAATTTGTATAATCTTTCTGTTTACTTTATAAACACTTTTTAAATAAAATGTTCAGACACAAGCACACACAGCAACTTAGGTGTACAAGTTCTATGACTTAGAGTTCTCTATAGAAACAGAATCAATAGGAAAGGGTTAACTAAAATTAGGCAAGACCACTTAATGCGTGGTCTTACAAAATCAGAAGTGGGAGAATCCAAAATGGCGTTCTTTGGAACAAAAACAGGAGAATCCAGAATGCTCATTGACCCATAAAGAGACGGAGAATCTGGCGGCTGTTTTGATTATGCTAGCTGCAGAACCGAAGGAACCAAGGACACATTGTGAGTCAGAAGGAAAAGGCTTGGAACTTCACTGCAGAGACGCGGGTGGGAGAGGACATGGAAGGCTGAAGAACGTGAAGGTAGATACCCAATGGCACGGGTGATAATTGGAACTCCTTCAAAGCAAGAACACTTCCTCCTTTTACTTTCTATTCGTCCAGTCTAGGCTGCAAGTCTCCAGATTGTCGCCCCTGACATTTGTGTTGGGGCTTCTTCCTGGGCTCAATTTCCTGGCCTACGTGCAGAGCTGCATTTTAGTTACCTGCCAGGCATTTCTAAATTCATTTAAATCAACATACTATGATTAATGATCTGAACAAAATGATCAGTATCTTTTATCTTTTGTCTCTGCATCCTGTCCAATGAAATGATTTCATTTGGAAGGGCTCCTGAAGGATGTATGCAAGGCTACTTCTCACTTTACTTTTTTTCTTTTTTAGGTAAATATAAAACACAAAATAATTAGTAGATGTATAGTATAATGAATACATATCAGTAACATAGTTAATTATTTTCATTATCGATACACTATCCATTAGGAAACAAAAAGTCATTAGGTAATGTGTGTGTATTCTAAAATCTATTTTGCAATTATGAAGACAGACAGCTTTCAATCATGGCCTAAAATTCTATATTCTTATGAAAACATGAAATCTCCATCAAATTATTCAAATTTACAATATTACAATTTGTATACAATACAAATTTACAGACACTGAAAAATATCACTTTATCTAGGGTTTCCTTTATATAAACATAATTTCTCATCTTTCATATCTAAAAGACAGAACTGGTCAACTAGACTAAGTTATAAAGTGTCTCAACTTTCTTTAATTTTTCCATTTCTTTAAAAATATATTTATTTCTTACTTTCTTACTTCCTTATGTGCCGTCTTTTACTTGCTTAATTAGATGGGATCTTGCTGTGTAGTGAACTCACAGAGCCCAGTCTGACCTTGAGCTCAAGTTTATCACCTTGCCTCAGCCTCCCAAGTCTTAGAATTACAGGCCTCGGCCAACAAGCTCTGCCAATCTTTATGTGATACTGGGGCATCAAACACCTTACCTACTGAGCTATGCTGAAGCCTCAACATGTATTTTATTTAATAAATATGTTTCAAAAATAGAAATTGATGAGGTAAACAGTGAAAATCTTCTATAATTCACTGAGAGATGGTTATCACTAAGAAAAATTTTTATGTGCTTCCTGTCCATATTATATGAATGTTATATCTTTGTAGATGAGACCAGAACAGCATATTGTTGTTAGCAGCTCATGTTTTTCCTGAATTCCTACATAATACCATTTTACTTTACAGAATAATTATTTTTATTATTTTATGATGCTTTACGTGTGTATACACACACACACACACACACACACACACACACACACCATACCAATTAGGATGATGGTAAAAGAAAGGTAGAAGTACCATGTATTTTAAATCATAACTCTTTTTAAAAAATTCCCTTTAATCAACCCAAGCAGCAGCCTGTTCTCAGTATTTCTTGAGTGCACTGTAGCAAAAAAGAAACGATGGGCTGATGGAATGGGTGAAAGTGCCAGCACGTCTGCTGGTCACCGAATTCAACAACTTCACCTCCTTGTGGTGACATTCTGCTTTTTCTTTATTTTACTCCATATCCTGGCTGTTAGTCTTCGTGTTCCTTACAGCAAACAGACTCCATTCCTCAAATTCTGAAATCTGCACACCTCAGGACACAATCTTGCGGTATGCATCATGGACAAGATGCCCTGTTAAAAGACCTCTTTCAAGATCCTATTAAATTAGACAAAGTTCCCACCTAAAAAATGAGAATATTATCATTTTCTTAATCTCAAGTTTTACAAAATAGCAAACACAAACCTCTAGCATTTTCTGAAGGAAATAGGTACTGACTCATAAAGGACAGAATGAGAAGGCAAAATAAACATAGTCTAAACTTGACATTTAGAGTTTCGGAACCTCAGTCTTTTTTTTTTTTTTACCTTTCCTGAGATAAAGTAAAGCATCACTGTCTCCTGAGTGCCAGAGAGAGAGAGAGAGAGAGAGAGAGAGAGAGAGAGGAAAATTCCAACATGCATAATAAAATTTATTAAAAAACTATATCCATCTATATAGAGAATTTACATTTATAATAACTGGTAAGTATTTTATAGAAATATCCAAAAACTTAACTAAAATCAAAAGTTCAATTGTCACAGATGTGATAAACTCAGCTAAGTGTATATGTAAACATTTAATATAATATACCTGCCTGTGCAGAATGAATACAAGAGATTCCTGGTGCTGAAAGGAGATGATACCATTATCTTATGTTTTTTAAGTTCTTTCCCTTTGTTTTTTTTTCCCTTTTATTGATATGTATAGATGCGAAGCATAATGTTCGCATTGGTCTTGAGTATTTTGCCTTTATATGTATCATGGCAAAATCACGAATCCTTCCCATCTCCCTTTTCAAACTTCTTACTCCTCCCCCTCGCCTTCAATTCCCAATATTCCCCTCAATATGTTCTGTAATTGTGCTCTTGGTTTCTCTTATTGGACAAACTATTTGATATTTATCCTTCTCTGCTCTGTAGTCCAAACTAGTCCTGACATCAATATCTAGTCCAGGTAGGCCTAGAGCCATGGCAATTTTCCTGCCTCTGCCTCCCAAGTACTGGGATTACAAGTGTGCACCACCATCCCCTGCTATTCTATGCTGATAACAGATTTAATCTGGGCACTCACTCTTTTTAGGTAAGTGCTCTAATCATTGAGGTATGCCCTCAGAGACATTAGACAGCCATTTCTAAGTCATCTGAATTATTTTCTTTTAAAAATAAAATCCTTCATGCTTAGTCAAGCGAGTCAAAAGCAGAAGGTGAGACATCGAATGGTCTCTCTGATATGAGAAACCCAGATCACAACTATCTCATGGACCTTAAAACGAAAAACAAAATGAAACAGGGGGTGGGGAGGGGAGGGAGGGCGGGGTGGGTGGGGGGAGGGACAAAAGGAAAGTGGGAAAGTCCTTGTCACCCTGACAAGATACATTTATGCACAAAATGCTCAACTTCGTGGTAAACCTTAAATTTTGCACTTATACATACCAATAAAATGGATAAAATAAAAAATCCTGATATTATTAAACAGCAGCAACAAGTTAAATAAGATAAGCTGTGAGAGTTTTGCTAGAAACACATGCTTATCGAAATTTTTGCTTTTATTGGAAAACACGGACATTTAATGACTCAACTAAATGTAAAAGAATGATCAGTGTACAAAACGTGTAGAAGAAAAACCTTACCTGGTGTCCATGAGGATCTGAAAGTTAGGTGAGTGAGGAATAAACTTTTATTTTTAAAAATTGCACCAAAAACACAATAAAAGGTCTCTCTTCTTAGATTTTAAAATGTGAAAAACAAAAAGAATGAGTAAAAAAAAGATGTGACATGTACATATAATGAAATATTATTTAACATTCAGAAAGAGGGAAAATATTATATATGAGAGTTGGGTGAAACCTTAGAATAGTGACCATAAGGGAATTAAGGCAATTATAAAAAGAGTAAATGAATAAACCATTAAATATATTTGTATTGTTTTCCAGAGTAGCTAGGTTTGCCCTCACTAATACTGCGAGGATATGTATTGACATAAAATGTGGATTTGCTGCTGTAAGTTGTCTTTCTGGAGTATTTCAAGTGAGTAAAAAACAAACAAAACAACAAAAACAAAACACATCCAAACAGCCAGTATCATGGTGCTTTGTTTTAACAGGAAGAAAGGATCAAAACACGGTGAATTTATAGAACATGTCTGAAGATGTTCATAACAGAGTGAGCTGAGTGACAAGGAATATTAAATTAGGCCTTTTGGAGATGATGCTGCGGTAACACCAGTCAGTGGCGGGATAGACCAGACGTTATCCGTAATGAGGAGAATACAGCATTACAGCCTCCCCCAGCGCACACACACACACACACACACACACACACACACACACACACACACACACAAATTAGTTTCCAAGAAAGCAGGGCTTCAAGGTGATTGTCTATCAATTTAACAGAAATATCATGTTCATGGATCATAAGAAAAGAACAGAATAATTGAACTATCCAAGAAAACAGCTTATAGAGCTTCTTCTAGAAAAGTGGTTTGGATTTTCACTTGAGGATTAAAGAAATCATTGGAATGTTTAAGCAAGGATGTGAACTGCTTTTAGTTTATTTTATATGGACCATTCTCACTCTGAGCTGACAGTGATTAATGATGAACTATAGTTAAAGAGTGTATTTCAATTTTTCAGACAGGAGACACAAATGACTGATAGCTAGAGTGATCACAGTGTATACCAAGAGCAGTTGTGGGAATAATCATAATAATTTATATAGAGAACTTTTTCTTTTTTCCCATTTTATTTATATGTATGTATACATGCAATACATAATGTTTACATTGGATTTGAGTACTGTGTGCACACGTGTATCCCATCATTAGTGAAATCTGCAGTTCTGCTTCAGCACATGTTACTCAGAATAAAATTTTACAAATTAGGACTTGAAAGAAAGTATTTACTAATTGATAACCTTTTCACAGTAGTATTTTTGTACAAATGCTTAACTATATTTGGTAGTAGTTTTATATTTTAAAAATTATGAATCAATATGCTTTAAAGGGATTTCAAACTTCCGACCAAAGTACAATGAGCAGATTTCTCCTAAAATATTGCAGAGTGTGTTGCCAATATTCAATTGTGTGGAATAAATTTGAAAAAAAAATCACTTGTTCAATTTCTTTGACTTAAAGTACTGTCACAAAATGACAGATTGACAGATGTGGAAACCACACAGAAAGTGTCAGGGTGTATTTTTTTTCTCTAACTACATTGTTGTCTGTATTTTTTTTTTCTGTGCAGAAAATAGGGCATTAATAATTTGATACTCCGTGAGAATTAAATGCCACTTTGCGGAATTAGGTCATCTTCTGGCATCTCTACATCAAAACAATGAATTTCTGAGAGTATCCAAGGGCCTCAAGAATGACAGTGCAAAGATACAAAAGTGAGTAATTACTAAGCGTCTTTACAGCTGGCACTGCAACATGAGCCCTAGGAATTTTAATATGTGAACATAAATGAGATCTAAGGTGACCTTAGACTCCTTGCCTTTAAGAAAGGGTTTATTGGACACTGTTGTCTGTATTAGTTAGGTAATTTAATTTCTACTAAACTGTGTCTTATAAATGGGTTGTTTATATCATTTGAAAGAAACAATGTGCAAATACAAAATCAAGAAATTAGCTGGTTACAAAAAACTTAAGTTAAACCTGTGATATGATTATGTAAATAATACAGATTCTGAATCTGGAGGGTTGTTTTTCTTGATGAACAATAGTTAATGAAACATGGTCCTGATTCATAGGACAACTGTATTAATGCTCTACCTAGTTGGAACCTGTAATTTTTCTGATTTTGTGTCACTGACTAA
>PVKB01007284.1:0-38887 GCA_004027205.1 Ctenodactylus gundi
CATGCCTGCTGATAGCCACCAGGTTGGTTCCCCCATTGTGTTTTCTGGATGTCACAGAATCTCCTGTGTACAACGTGCTCTTAAACCACTAGTCGAGTGTCTCTATTCTCTGCTAAACTGTGAGCTCCCACTGGACCCTCCAGATCAGGCCCCGTTGACAGGTGAAGTGAATCAGAACTAGAGTGGAGAGCAAAGGGACTCAGGAAAATTAGGAGCAACAGCTGGGAGAGAGCACGCCTGGCTTGGAAGGGATTGGCCTGCCTGGGATTGAGCACAGTGCGTGGCCTTTGAGCCTGGAAGTGGGTCCCTGAGCTGGGTCCCTGGAAGACACGCCCAGTCCCATAAAACCAACATGCAAAACAGAACCTCCAGGCAGGGAGGGGGCAGCTTTCCTAGATTCCGGTGGTTTCTCTTCTTGGGTGAGGGTGGTGAGGTGAATTTGCAAACAAGGCAAAATAATATCTAGGAGGTGATGAGGGGGTCCAGTCTTTCTCTGCTGTCCTTAACGCCACATCTTCTGCTAAGGAAGAGAACTCTGAGCCAGGCACGGGGCACACGTAAGCCCAGCTGAAACAGGAAGGTCCCAAGTTTGAGGCCAATCTAAGCAACTAACTCAATGAGACTCCAGCCATAAAAATAAATATGAATGAATGAATGGGTGGGCTGAAGCTCATGAGTCGAGCACTTGGTTAGTGTGCATGAGCTCTGGATTCAATCCCTAGTGCTGAGAAAAGAAGAAGAAAACAGAGAAATTCAAGGAATCTGCTTCCCAGACCAGCCTGTAGCCTTTTGTGTAGGGAATTAGAAGACATTGGAATGGTTCAGCTGATCTGGATTAGCAAGGGCTGGATCAGGGAATCAGGGAGGGGAGAGACATGATGGAGCGGGTAGGGGGGACCCCGAAGAGGCTGAGTAGGGAGGGATGGGGCAGCTGGGAGACCACAGAGAGTGTGCAGGAACAGCCCAGGGGGGAAGAGAGACGAGAGAGACCAAGAAGCTGTTGCTGCAGAAACCTCCCTGAGCACTAAGAGTGTCACAGTTCCTGGGTGGTGTTGAGCAGGCTAGGTGAGGCTTGGGTGCTTGAAATTGCAGGTGGCACTGAGGCTTTACTTGGGACACGTGATGAGAAGGCATCCCAGGTGAAAGCACAGGCCGTGTGACTGGCGGGTCATTCTTAAATCCTCCAGGACCTGCCCAGGAGCCCAGCTGGCCCCTCTGAGTACCAGCCCTGCCCCCCACCTTGGTCTCACTCTCAGCTTGTCTCTACGTGGGAGGAGGGGACAGGTATCTCTGATGGTTGCTTTTCTCCTCAGGGAAAGTGGGACAACCCCTCGGTCCCGAGTGAGTGTCCCTGGGTCCCATGGTGTGACTTTGGCTAGTGGCAGCTGCCAGTGGCGTCTCTGCCCAGGTGGTAACTGGTCTGACAAGGGGAGGATATCTGCTGAAGTGATACCCATCCCCTGAGAAGGGCCAGTAGAAGAGGTCTGGACAGATTCCATACCCCCCGCAGAGAAGCAGGCTGGGCTTCTGCTCCCGGACTCCAGGTTTTAAATGGCTGTACCCAGGTGTCCCTGCTCACCTGAGACAGGGAATGGAGAGCAAGAGAAAGGCCACAGGAGGAGCAGAGTGGTGAGGACAGTCCAAGGTGGGTTAGGGTTACATGGGGTTGGGAGGAAGAGGATGTAGCGTCCTTTGTTCCGAGCCCCCTTTCACGGGGAGCCCCTGGCTCAGCTCTGACGTGACACGTGTCTTGTTCCTGAAAGTCTGAAGTTGGCATATGAATGGTGCCGGGGTGTGGCCTGCCTGCCCAGGGACTGCGAGACCAGCATGGCTTTCCCTGGGCTCCAGCCAGGTCTGGGTGGGAGCCAGGCACGTAGATGGGGCGTTTACCCAACATGGAAGCATGGAGGCGGAGTAAGGCCAAGTGAGAGGGGAGCTGGCAGCGAGCGGCAGGAGGATCTTGATAAGAGGAGCTGGCACCCCCAAATTCTCTTCCTGGGAGCCCTGAGTGACACCTGGGGACCCTTCCAGAAGAATGGCCTCAAGATTTTCCTTGATGATGTTCAGAGTATGTCTAAACGTAGATGTCTCATGCTACTGACATTTGGGGCACTAATCCTTGGTAGAGGGGGCTGTTCTGCGTACTGTAGAGGGTCTGGGGGACCTCCCCATCCTCCACTCACTGTTGAGCAGCGCCTCTCAGCATGATGACAAACGGTGTTTACAGACATCAGCAGATGCCCTCTGAGAGGACATCAGTGACCTGGTCTAACCTGCTTCCGCAGCTGTGGAGACCCCCAGGCCAGTGAGCGTCCTGCAGCTGCCTGCTGTTCCAGTTCATCCCCCAGGCTCTTCCCCAGATGTCCCTTTGGGCATCCGTCATCCTCAAAGGATGACATGAAAGGAGGTCACAAATCTGCATTTGGAAGATGCATTTAACTTTGCAGCTGTCCTCCTGTGTCCCCAGGGACACATTCCAAGACCCCTCAAGGATGTCTGAGGCTGCAGGACAGTACTTAACACTGTACTGTGATAAAGCTCAATTTATAAAGTTGGCCTAGTGAGAGATTAACAACAGTACATACTAAGGCAAAACAGCAATTATGGAAAAATATTATGATAATAATTGTGATAATTATAAATACCTTGGAATATAAGTTATTTAAAACAGCAGTTTTAGCTAGGGGTGGTGATGCATGCTGGTCATCTCAGCGCTGTGGGAGACTGAGGCAGGAGGATTATTAAGTTCGGGCCCAAAATGGACAACTTAGTGAGACCCTGTCTCAAAATTTAAAAAAGAAAAATATAAAGGCTGGGGATATAGCTCAGTGCAGAGTTTCAATTTCCAGAACAACAACAATGAAAGCAAGCAAGCAAGAAATAATATTATTTCTGAAAATTTTCATATAACATTTTCAGACTTAATGGTTAATCATGGGCAAATGAAACCATAAAAACAAAACCCTGGTGGTGGGGCGGAGAGCCAGGCCTCACTGAGGCTCCACAGAGGACCACATGAGTGTGGGCTGGGGTGGCAGAAATTCATAGCTGGCCCATACATCGGCATCTGTAATGGGACTCCACACTCCCTGTCCCTGTTTACCTGACACGTGTCACCTGCCTCTGTGACATCTCCCTCTATCCTAGATGATGCAAAGTAGCATCTCAGGCTTAGCCCGGCCCCACACCCAGGACACCCCCGTCCTCACTGTCGTGGGGGCAACCACCCTGCTCCTCCTGCTCATGGGTCCCCAGTCCTGGGAATCCCCGCGTTTCCTCTCCTCCTCTCACACCCCACGTCCCACTTACCAGCAGGCCCTGGTGCCTCCAATAGAGCCCAAGGAGCTGATGGCTCTTACGCACCTGCTCCAGTCCTGCCCGGAGCCATAGTCCCCTCCCCTGCTCTCTCCTGGCTGGCCTTATCAACTTGGCAGCCATGGCTCCTGAGGTGACCCTGTCACTCATGTGCTCCAAACTTCCCATGTGACTCACGTAACCTCTTAGGGTGAAAGCCACACTCACGGCCTGTGTCCTTTGCGTCCCCTTCCTCACCTGTTCCGCTTCTGCCCTGCTTGTTTCCTAATGTTCACTAAGCTGTCAGCAGAGTCTGCCTCAGGGCCTTGGCACTGGCTGCTCTTTCTGCCTACAGAGCTTTTCCTTCAGTTCCTACGCCCTCAACCCTTTCAGCTTGCTGTTGAAATGGACACGACTGATCACTTTTTAAGATCGTGCCCACCTCCCAGTTTTGGACCCCACGTGCACACCGCACTCCGACCAACTGCACCATCTGGGTGTTTGCTGTGTGTGTTTTTTCTCTCTTCCCTGTAGTCTGAGGATTCCCTGAAGATGCACGATGCTTGTGCTCGGGACCCGGAGCACCAAGTTTATCCCTGGCTGGATGAATGAATGGTTGATCAGTAGCTGAGTTCTTTCCCTCGATTCTCCGAAGGAGAAACAAAGTGGGTGATCGTGTGGAGTGCCCCTGGAGATGGAGCTGTATGTGGAGGGTAAGCCTTTGAAAACAAGCAATTATCTCGTCTGATCACAGTAAAATGGAAGGAGTTGCATGAAAAATACAGCAAGTGTCTCTGTTCTGATCACATCACATGAAGTTACGATTAATTCTTAATTGTTTTATTCAGGAAGCAGCATGTCTGTACTAGTGCTCTCTCTGCATGTATGCGCATGGTACACGCACACATCTTCACACAGGTGCACTGGATACGGGGAATTGGGAAAGTTCTTTAGGTCCTACCCAACCAAGGTAATTCAGAATGAAATCTGACATTTTCTGTGTTTGCAAGAAGACATCTTCTCCCCCTCTCCTTCCAGGATACAAAACAAAAAACTGACAGGGCTCTTGCTACCAAAAGAGACTAGCTCAAGGACAAAGCAGAAGAACAGAACAGGGTAGAGCTCACGTGCCTTGAGCCTTACTTCTCAACTTTGGAAAAAACCTCTGGGTCAAACCCTACCTGATGTCTACCCCACTTCCATACTTGACATGTAAATCCAAAGCAACACGTGCCCGTCAGCCAGTATGTGCTGGGGTGTTTTTACTAGTAACAGAAGGCAGCCTGGTCTTTGGTCTTTCAGGCTGCCTCCCCTCCGCTTCTCATTAGTCTCCAGTGCAGCCTGAACATGTGGTCAGTGTTAAGTGCTGTGCACACTCAGATGACTTTCGGAATCCCAGGAGAACTGTGTGTGTGGTCTGCATCCGCCTGACGTCCCACCTCTTGGCACGACGGAGCAGCAGGGGCTTCTCAGACCTGCACCACCCTCAAGTCATTCTCCCAAGTTTTGCAGCTCATCGCATTCTTTGCTTGTGGGGACAAGGATTGAACCCAGCTCCTTCTGCATACTAGGCAGGAACTGATCACTCTTTAAAAATGTGCACGCCCCCCTGCCCCCCGCACCCCCGCCCCTGCGGTCTCTGAGGCTCCCTGAAGGTCTGCCCTAGCTTCTGAGATCCGAGGGCACTGTCATCCGGAAGGCAGCAAGCCCGGGAAGGTGATGTGTGAAGGAACTCTCCAACAGCCTTTCCTTATTTATTGAATTCCAGATACACGGGACCAGGATGGGAGAGCCCTAGGGCACGTGATGGACAGGGGGATCCTTGGGAGAACAGCACAGGTAGGAAACACACACGGGGGACGTGCCAACACGGGACTGCCATTTAAAAAATATACACATCTCCAGAAGCCATTCCAGCTGTGTTCTCATTAGAAAATAAAACCATCTCTCCCCATAGTGCTTTTCTTTGGTGCTGCCCCATGGGCACAGACTCCGGGCCCTTCCATTTTCTTGTCTCAGTCCCCTGCCACTGGTCTTCACTGGCCTGGTTAAGCAGGGCGGTGGAAGGGGCCGTGGCATGGGAACCCTTGTTCCTCTCTGGCCCTGCCTGGCAGCCTCTTCCTTGGTCCCCAGACTGTGCCCTAGGAAACTGCCATGTCCATATGCAGAAATGGGAAGACGTCAAATACCACTTGAGACCTTTAGAAAGGACAGGGACACGGGAACCAAACACCCAGCCAGTAGCACCTTCTGCACGGTTGGATTTATGTTTATTTCTTGGTTTGTTTCAAAGGACCTGCAGTGAGCGTACAGCTGAGAGGGGGTGTCCGTCTTTACAGGTTTCCCAGGAATGGCAGGTTGGGGGTGGAAACTGGGGTTCTGTTGTTTGGGAGGTGCAGGGTCTTCTAAATGCTCCTCACGTCCCCTGTCCCCTTTCCTAAGTCAGTGCCCTGCCTTCTCCAGGGAGGCCCCCATTTGACTTGCAAGAAAGAATTCAGCTCCTCCCTTCTGCCCTGAATGTCCAGTGCACTCAGCAAGTCTACGTCAGGGGATCCCCTGCTGGCAGGCTTTTCCCTGGTACTGGGACACTTTCTGTTTTGCAACATAGTGGTTTCTACCTTGGGGGCACCAAGGCCTCCAGCCCCTGGTCCCATCTAAGAGAAGGAGCTCTAATTTGGGCATTTGGCCACCTGCAGAGGCATCAGACCCAGGAAGGCCAAGCAGCCCTGGGACCGGCGCGGGCCCACATCCCACCCAGCAGAGGCCGGTGAGTCACATGCTGTCCTTGGAAGACCCGAACGTGCCAGCAGCACACAGCCCCTACTGGTGCTGGCAGATAGCACTCAGGCAGGTAAGCGACACCAGCACCTGGTGACGAGATGCCACTCTGCCTTTGTCTGGGGAAGGTAGGCCACGTGGACAGAGCATACCCCAGGTTCTCTCACCCAGAAGATTCTCATCAGGGCTGTGCCCGGACAGCAGTGATGCTCGTTAGCCTTGGTGTTTATTTAGCATGGGCTCCCTAAAGCTCCGGCACCTTGGCCCACGGCATCCGGGACGAGGGCAACGTGGACCCACCCCGTGGCTCGGACCTCGGATTCCCACAGGCCAAAGGGAAGGGAGGAGCCTTTGGGCACTGCAGAAAGCACTCTGCAGAGGCAGGCCTGGTCGGCCTCTGGTCTAGCCCACCTGAGCAGGCCACAACACAGAAACGGGCCCAGCAGAGGGATGGGGGCGTGGGTACTAAGCCAGTGGGAATGGACCAGGAGTGGCAGCTTCCAATGGGAATCTTGAAAGAGGAGAGTGGTGTCCTAGTGACCAGAGTCCTGCCTCTCTGGCCCTCAGGAGCCTGGGTTCCAAGGGTAGAGAGTGCAGATTCCCTAGTCCCAGGCCCCACCTCTCTGGCTCCTGCTTCAGAAGGTGACTGACTGGCCAGGGCACTTTATAACAGATTGAACCCCCTCTGTTCCCTGGGACACCCCACCCTGCCTTTTGGTCAGCTCACGAGTGCCAATGAGAAGGTCATAGCTGCCCCAGTGGGTGGAAATTGGCCATCTCAGCCACCCACAAAAACAGTGACAAAATGTCCCCATGTACCTGGGCTGAGGGGTGTCCTGGGACAGCGTTAAAACCTGGAAAGTCCTCGGCAGAGTGGGCTGGTGGTTACAGAGCAGTGATACTGTGGCAGCCCTGCCAAAGCTGGTGCAGGGCCCTACCATCACACCTCCCCTACCCAAGTAGCAGATGCACCCCATCCTTTGAAACAGAGGCAAGTGTCTATGATGTCCTTTTCCCTGGGGCCAGGAAGGACCAGGCAGGCTAGACTTCACCAAGCCCTCTTCCCAGGGTTCCTCTGTACTCTGTCTGCAGCTGGGCCTCTCTTGGATGGCAGAAACTGGCTGGGGCCTATCCCTATCCTGCCATGATCCTCCCAAGGCTTCTGGTCTCAAGCAAGAGCTACCACATGTCCCTACACGCCCCTGGGTCTTCTGAGGAGCAGACTGGACCCCCTCTTTTCTGACCCAGGCCATCCCTGCATCCAGGCATGGACTCACCATGGCTGGCCAAGGCCTTGGTCTGAGTGACCCCTGAGGTAGGGAAGGAGCCTTCTTGGGGGAGGGAGAAGAGAGGGTTGAGTGGGTACTGGTGCCATGGTGGCAGGCGGGAGGGCAGCACCAAGGAGTGGCAATCCACGAAAATACAAAAGCTCCAGCCACTACTCCTCATGGATATACCAGGCTGGGAGCAAAGTGTGTGGTGCTCAGGGGGAAGGAGCCAGGTAGACTGTGGAAGGTAAGGAGCCTTGTGGGGGTCCCAGGGAACCTCAGCAAGGGCAGGACCCCCAGAAGAAGCAGCTGTAGATCCCTGATGACCTGCCTTCTACAGAAGGACACCTCCAGGTGATGCCCAGTGGAGTTGCTGGGGTCCTGGGTGCCGAGTGCTGCCCACCCCAGCTGTGGGCCAGGAGGGGTAAGGAAACATACATGCTGCCTCCCAGTGGTCTGCAGGGGAGAGGGGGTGCTCCCTCCGGTGGCCTCCATCCTAAGGGCCGCAGTCCTGACCCAGGCCTCAGCGCTGCCCATGGAGAAGGAAAAATGTACCAAAGAAAAAGCAGGTGACAGGTAGCCCCACGCCCTGCCCTCCCACCCCCGTGCCCGGGAGTCTGCGCACACAGCCGCACAGAAGGAAGCCCTTCCTCTGGGACAGTTCGGAGCCACGAGATACAGGGCTGGAGGTCGAGGCTGGTGGCTCTGGGTCTCCGCAGCAGCCTGTTTTGTTGTGGGTCCATGTGGCAGGCCATCAGACCTTGGCCTCCAGCATCTCCAGGAAGAGTTTGTGCATGGGCACCTTGCCCTGCAGCTTGAGGCTGTAGAAGTGCTGCACCGCCTTGGCGGCCGTCTGCCGCAGCAGGGGCAGCGTCAGCAGCAGCTTGCCCGTCCTCCGGGGCTCCTCGTGGCGCTGGCTCAGCTCGTAGTCCTGCAGTGCCTCGTGCAGCAGGTCCTGAAGCTTCTGCACCGCCTCCAGGTCCTCGATGTACATGGAATCTGGGGGCAGAAGGCGGGCATCAGCATGGCTGGCTAGCGCTGCCCACAGGACGGGCCAGGCCAGAAGACAGGCCAGGATGCCTTCCAACCCTTGCGTTATGGAGAAGGCAGACCCAGCCTCACAGAGGTCACAGACTAACGAGAAAGGGCGGCTCAGACCCGGGAGGGACACGCGGACGAAGAACAGGTCTCGAGAATCCATTAGAGGCAGCACTGGAGACGCTAAGGGTTGAAACCGGGCACCCTGGTGCTCTGCAAGTGCCAGGAGGTCCCCACAGGCATGTGATGGGCAGATGGACCCCTGCGTCCAGCCTTGTTAGCCGTGTGACTTGAGGTGACCAATTTAACGTCTCTGTACTTTGTTTTCCTTATTTGTGAAACAAGATAATGGGTTCCACAGTGCTGGGTAGCAGACTGACCACCACCTGCCCAGGCTGGACTCAAGTTTGCAGTCCTCCTTCCTCAGCCTCCCCGAGGGCTTAGATTACAGCATACCTGACACATAGGGGAGGGCTTTGAATTTAGGGGGTGAATGGGCCTGAAGGAAACTTACCTAAATTCCAACACAGCAGGGAAGCTCCCACTGACACTGTCCTAGCTAAATGAAGGCAATAGTGAGGAGCCTATGGGGGGGGGGGGGGGGGCAACTATCCAGACTTGAGCTTTTTATTTTTTTGAGACAGCGTCTTGCTCTGTAATCCAGTCCAGTCCTGTACTCACTGTGTAGTCCAGGCTGGCTTTGACATAACAGCAGTCCTCAAATGCTGGGGTTACGGGCATGCACCACTCTGCCTGGCTTAGGTGGTGCTGGGAAATCAAACTCAGGGCCTTGTGCTTACCAGGAAAGTGCTCTAACCGGTGCACCATAACTCCAGCCCCGTTTCTGACCTTAATGCCCTGGGCCCACCCTGAACTGCACTGCCAGGATCAGCCAAAGGCGCCAGGACAGGGGTGCAGGTGAGGGAGCTGCAAACCAACTCAGGTCATCAGGAAGACTGGGTGAACTGCCTGACCTCCCCCCAAGAGCAAGAGGAATCCTTCGCATAACACTGCAGTGCCAGGGGCGGCCGCACCAACTGGGCTGACCTCCCCTGGCTCTCCAGGCCTACTCTAGATTGGTGCATTCTACAGTTCTGCCTCTTTCTCTTGAATCTTAGATAATAAAACAAAGTAGTAGAAAAAACTTTATAGTAGCAGACGGTGTGTGACCCTGGCAGAGTTACTCAGCCTTGCTGAAGGTATTTCATTTGTAAAATGGGGTAAACAGAAAAGCGTATTTATAAGGTAAACAAAGCACACTGCCAGGGTCTTGGTCAGGACCCAGTAAATAAATGCTAGGTCCTATCATTACCGTGGTGTGGGGGCTCAGGCAGGGTGACACCCTTGCAGGGCTAGGATGCACAAGTGGTACGTAGCTAGGTGGCCTCCTTTGCCCCAATCCTATGCTTAACAGTATGCATTCAAAACCTGGCTAGCCCCTACAAAGCCGGGCCTAGCTGGGCCATCATGCCTCTGGGCTCCGGCCAGCTCCTGTCACCTCCCCCACCCCTCCCCAAGGAGGGCAGAATTGACAGGTGACTTCGACCAAAAATGAAATAAAATAACACTGCAAGATTAATTTCTTCCCAATCCATCAGCAAGTCTGTATCGATGGCATTGATAAACTGTTAATTACAAAATCAATGGCTATAAATTTTTGCTGCTGTCAAGAGGCCTGGAGACGGCTGTGATGCACAGTGGCGGCCAGTGGGCTCCCAAGAGGCAAGGTCTGGGCTGCAGTCTGTCTCTGATGGGCTTCCCTCCTCTGCCTGGCATGTGTCCTGTCACTGAGCTCACCTGTGTCACCCCTCCCACTGTGGCCCTGGGTACTACTCCATGACTTCTGCAGTGATCTCCAGGTCCATCTCTCTTATGGCCTCCACCATACCCCCACCACAGCCTAGGACACCTTCCTGACCCTCAGCTAGAGACAGACCGTGTCCCCAGGACTTCCTGGCTCTTGTGCCTACCCCATTCCAGGCTGCCCTTCCTGGCCTTGAGCTCAGATCAGACTTTCCTAGCCCCACCAGCACATTCCTGCCTCAAGCTGACTGCTCCAAACCAAGCCAACCAAGAGGGCGGGCCCTCTTCCTGGCCCACCGAGCCCTCGCTGTCCCAGGACCCAGAGGAAGGCTCTGTTCCCCAAGCAAGAGGCCTCTGCACAAGCTTCTCTCTGCTCCAGCTGTGTTCATGTTCACACCCCTGCACCACAACCGTGGGCATGTCCTACACCCAACTGTCCCTTCCCCAGGTGGCCCAGGGGAGCTGAGCAGAAACTCCATGAGCACGGAGAGACTAGGGGCAGGCACCATGCCCATGTTTTAAGTACATTCTTGTACATTTTTCTTCAAAATAAGCTGTTACTCTCCCTGTTTTGTTTGAGACAGGGTCTTACTGTATAGCCCAGGTTGCCCCTGAACACACTGTGTGGCCCAGGCTAGCCTTGAACTCAAGGCAATCTTCCTGCCTCTGCTTCCCAAGTGCTAGGATTACAGGTGTGCACCACCACATCCGGTTTACATGGTGCTAGAGGATAGAACTCAGGGCCTTGCACTTGCAAGGTAAGCTCTTTAACTGCTATGCCATTCCTCCAGCCCTACTCTCCCGGCTTTAAAGATGAGGTCACTGATGCTCAGAGATCAGGTTGCTCAATTCTCAGCAAGCAGGTGGCAGAGGCAGGAGCTGACGGTCAAGTCTGCGCCTTACCCCTGCTCAGCTGCCGGAACACCCGGCTGTCTGCAGGCTGGCTAAAATGCTTCCCTCCAAAGAGGTGAGGCCCGGGCCGGTCATGCTCTTCTGCATGACGTCATAAAGAGACACACTGCACTACACATTTGTCAAAAATCCAGGGACAGGTACACAGAGTAAACCCTAGTGGAAACTATGCACTTTAGTTAAGAATAATACATCAACATTGGCTTGCTAATTATAACAAATTACCCCACTAATGCAAGATGTTAATAAAGAGGGACGTGTGCTGGAGATGAACTGGCATTAGTGAATTCTATGCATTATATACTCAATTACTCTGTAAATCTAGAACTATATTTAGAGGGGGGATAAACCCCCCAAAATACCATGAGTATTCTCCATCTAATGTTACAATTTTAGAATCTGAAAATGTAAGTGATCTCTATAGCGGTATGTGAATTTTTAATTATTATTTTGCATTTGTTTACTCTTAATAAGAAGCAAGTGAACAGAACAACATGCTTCCCTCTCTGTGTTGGGTCAGGCTTCCCAGGATCAGAGCCCGGGGCAGGATTTTGAATCCAGGGACCGATGGAGGGTGTGCAGAGGTAAGGCCTGATTCCACGTGGAGCTCTGCTCCCCACTTTGGTCCCTCTGTGTGGGTCCTCCATTGGCTGACAGTGCTAGGCGCCATCTGGTTGAGGCGTCAGGGACATAGCAAACTCAGCATCTCAGGATGGGAGCACTAACTGGTGGTGGAAGTCTGAGTGAGACGACTGTCGTGTCCCCTGAGTGTGGCCTGAAGCTCTGGGTTAGGGATTGACCGTCCCAGTGCAGGTCTGAGAGGTCATCACTGGGGAGATGACACTTGGAGTGAAAGGCAGACAGTAGGGAGCACACAGGTGGCCACCTGAGTGTGTGTCTCCATTTTGGGGTCACCTTCCCTCCTCCACACCGGATGACACTTTGTCCCCTCTAACACTCACAACAATGATAACACTATTTATGAAGTGTTTCCTCTAGGCGAGGCACTGGGCTAAGTGCTTCATCTTTGCTTGAGTTTTAATACTCCCAGAAGGGCCTGAAGGAGGTGTTATGGTAACCCCTCTGAACCCTCAAGGACACCGAGCTGACCAAGGTCATGGTGCTAGAAAACATCAAGGACAGGAACTGGAACTTGGATCCATCTAGTCCAGCTACTTTTGCCACATCTCTGTGGTAGCAGAGCTACAGGTGTGTGTCCCTGCTGTAGGCTCTCAGGCAAGGATCCTGTTCTCCTGTGGCCCTGACACCCAACACACGTTTGAAGTGCCCTACGCAAGCCTAGGGCTTCTCTAAGTGTGGGCGTGGCTTGTGTTCAAGTTCACTCCTAACTCTACTCCACGCCCAGCCCCTCATCCCAGATAATCCAGCCAGAAGGTGAAGGACGCTTGAGAAGCAGAGCCAGTCCTCTTTTTGTAAGGCCAGGCTAAACCCTTTGCATGGGCAGGTTTTATTTCCTTACGCCCAGGCAACTTCAATGCAAGATTCAGGTAGTGTGTATGTAAGCTCAGATCCGTTTGGAATTAGAAGACCTTGGTTTGAATCTTAACTCCGAATTAACTATGATGTCAAACAATTTTCTTTACCTCTCCCAGCTTCAGTTTTCTCTTCTGTAAAATGGGGTTATACTAATAAAAACTTAGCTTGTAGGATTATTTGTAAGAATACACTCATAGTCAGTTTAACTAGTTGGGCACTTACTGCGTGCCAGGCATTTTTGCAAGCATAATGTAAGTTTATGTAACTAAGTCCCTCAATAGTCTATGAAGTAAGGACTGCTTACAGGTCCCATTTTACTGATGAGGAAACTAGCTGGGTCCAGGGCCACAGACCTGTCACTCCTCTACTCTGGAAGGCTGAGGCTGGAAGACCACAAGCTTTAAGCCTCACCTCAACTTAGCAAGAACTTGGGTCGGAACAAAACTTGCACCCAAGTCAATGTGAAGGCCCTGGGCGAAGGCTTAGGAAATGCTCGTCCAGCACCAGTCCTCACTGCCACCTTTTGAGCCCCAGGCCGCCGCCTGCACAGGCTTAGTGACAACAGCCCGGGCACCTTCTCACCATCTCTGCCCACGGCAGCCCCAGAGAGGTGGCTGCTGCGCTCCCTCGGGCCGCCTGACATTCCCAGCCCCAGCGCAGCCCGCTTGTGCCCTTACCTGAGTTGGCCAGGGCCAAGGCCTTGAGCGTCACGAACTCCTCCTTCTCCACCTTGAGTTGCTTGTACCTGCGCACCAGCTGCAGGATGGCGCGGTAGAGCTCCAGCAGCCCCGCCAGGCGCGAGTGCTCCTCGTCCATGATGTAGTCCTCGGCGTACACCAGCTTGTCGTCGTAGGGCAGCGAGCGGTACACGACGCCCAAGATGAGGATCTCCATCCAGGCGCTCTGCAGCAGGCTCATCTGGTCTCCCAGCGACAGGTTTGAAAAGCCTGCAGTGGGGAGGGTGAGGTCAGGAGGGAGGGCAGTGGGGCCTCCCCAGGTTCGCTGGGTGGCCTGCACCCCAGGCCCCTGGGAGTCCTGTGGGGTAGGGGTGGGAGCTGCGAGGCTGTTCAGCAACTTACTCTTCCCTCCTGAATGAGTCGGACTTGGGATTCACAGGGCTTACCCAACGAGAGCTCTGTCACTGCTGACAGTTGGCGTTACCACTATGATTGTTAGCTCCAGAGTGTTTTTCAAATGTCTGGAGAATGACTAATTAAATGTGTCTGGAATTTACAGAGTTATTGAATTCAGAGTAGAATCAAGAGGCGGCAGTACAGGGCCTCTTTAGCTTTAGGAAGTTTCCAAGCTACTGTCTCAGCTCAAACTCTGGCAGGAGGGAAGCTCTGCTTTAAAATGACCCCTAATCCTTCTGGCACAGTCTCAGCTGTAGGAGACCTATAGCCAAGCAGGAAGCAGGACACAGCCATTCCCAGCCACAGAAGGCTGACCACAGCGCGGGGGCACTGGGGGATCAAAGGTCCCAGGCCCAGGCACTTTTCTCTGAGGACAGCCTGTGCTCCCAGGAGTCAGAGCCTTGCCCAAGGCCATCTCTCTCCCCTTAGAATGACCCAGCAGCTCCATTCTGGGTTCTGGCAATCACTGGGGTTTCCCCTCCCTGACAGCGAGGAAGCTGGCTGTATGGTAAAAGAAGGCAAGGTCTGGGGAAAGTGCCGGGACTGTGGCACTCCTTGTTTAGTGTCCTCCGGACACGGCCTTGTGCTCCAGCTCCCGGCTCTGCCGATACAATTGCTCCAAACCTCAGCATTCTCACCCATGAAATGAGGACAACAGCAGTGCCAACTTCACAGCGCCACTGTGAGCTCTGACTGAGACTTAGATTATGGATTCTGCAAAGTATTTAACGGACTCTTACTAACAATGAGATGAAAGTCTACATCTGCTGTGCTGGAATTGCAGCACACGCGTACACACTTTAGGCCAAGTCCATTAACATCTTGTTCCGAAAGAGGATGAGAGAGACAGAGTGAGCACTTGGGCTGATTCTCAAGTATGTAACCACTAAACACCAAGTGGGAACTTCCCTGGGTGCTCAGCCAGAACAGCAGCCACATAGCCAGTTTTGTTTTGTTCTTTTGTTTTTGTTTTCTTTGAGACAGCATCTTGCTCTGTAGTCCAGGCTGGTCCTGAACTCACTGTGTATCCCAGGTTGGCCTTGAACTCACAGCACTCCTCCTGTCTCAATTCTCTTTGCTGGTATTACAGGCGCATGCCACCATGCCTGGCTTATGTGGTGCTGGGGAATCGAACGAGGGTACTTAACGCTTGAAGCACTATTAAGTGCTGAGCCATTCCTCCAGGCCCCCACCCCCCCCTTTTTTAAAGATAGAGTAGGCTGGTCTTGAACTCATTATGCAGCCTGGGCTGACGTTGAATTCAAAACAATCCTCCTGCCTCAGCCCCAGTGATGTTACTTTCTATGTGGTGCTGGGGGATTCGAGCATGCCAGGCGAGGACTCTAGGCCCTGGGCAACACCTCAGCCTCACAAAGCCATTTGTCCTGTGTATTATAGGTAAGTGAAATTACAGGATTTTTTTTTTTTTCTGGATAATTCTGCTTGAGAAGAAATTTACTGACTCAGGAATGAGCCTGCCTGGTTGCTCTTGCTGCTGGGGTGGGGGGGGGGGGGCATGAGGGTAAAAAGAGGGTGCACATGCACCATCCAGCACAGCTTCCAGGCCGCAGCTGGGGCTGGCAATGTTTGGGTGTTCGTCCCCTCGTTGCTGCTGCCACACCACCAGCATCACTCCCTTCTCTCTGGCCCTGGCTGGAGCCTGCGTGGTCCCCAGCTCCTGGGTGGCCCAAGTCTTAGGACTTCTGGGGTCTGTCCTCATTCTCACCTTTGGCCCTCTCCCTGATTCCAACCAGCACAGGACTCTTTACCCAAGGTGACACTCCTGGGGCTGAAGGCCCTGTCGCTGGGCAGGCTGCCCTTCCCCTGGTGTTCTTAGTCCGGGCACCATGATTCCTGGTCTAGTCACGGGTCACCGCCTGGCTGCTGGCATCCGTGGGCGATGACCCAGAGTGAGGAGGATTACACCTACAGACCGGGGTGGGCTCTCACACCTGCGCCTTCTCAGGGGCCAGGCGGACGCAGGGGGTCAACTGCGGGTTGCTGTCCGCATTCCTGGCATGGGAGATGCTGCTTGGCTGCCTATCGGGGCCGGGGGAGCCCGGAGGTAATAAAAGACAGATAGAAATGGACATCCAATTTCCCTTATCGGGTCTCTGAGTCGGAGAGAGGCCTTGGGCGACATTAATTAACAGATACCAATCAGCCAGCACAGGAGGGTGGTGTGGGGGATGGCACTAGGAGGGGGCCTGAAAGCAGAGAGTCTTGGGGGGGGGGTCGAGGAAGTGGGTAGGGATGAAATTAATAGACAGTGGGGCTGGTGCGTAGCCAGGAAGGTGAGTCAGGGGCTGGAAAGGCCCCGGCAAGGCTAATCACCAGGTACAGCCCTTATGAGAACACTACCTGCACCCTTTGGCCCTTTAGTCAATCAACATGTTTACTGAGCACCTACTAAGTGCTAGGCCCTTGGGAGGCACCTGGGACAGAGGTGTACACAGACCAGAACCGCGCCCTACCTTCAGCAGCTCATAGCGAAGAAGGCATCACGCGTCACTAAACGTTACGTAGCAGGACAAAGCTAGGACAGCAAGAAGTGCCAATCTGAGTGGAAGGCTCTGAGAACACACAATAAAAATGTGCTCCACAGGAGAACCCAGGGAAATCAGGTCCAGGGGCACAGACCTGTAATCCCAGAACTTGGGGAGGCGGAGGTAGGAGAATCACAAGTTTGAGCCCAGCCTGGGTAACTTAGCAACTTAGTGAGCCCTGTCTCAAATAATTAAAAAGGGGTCTGGGGATTTAGCTCAGAGGAAAGGGCCTGTGTTCAATCCCCTGTACCACTGAAAAAGAGAAAGCGAGCCCAGGGAGACTTTGTAGAACTGGAGGCTAGAGCTGTGAGCAGGAAGGCATGGGCACCCTGGCCCTGAGGAGGCACCAAGGAGTGCACAGATGAGCTGCAGCCAGCTGGTGCCTGAACTCCAGGAGCACAGACACTGGCCAGACCCCCTTCCCCTCAGCCACCAGGCATCAAGCAGGTGGCCTGGAACACAGAAGGGCCCAACAAGTGTTTGCAGCAGAGGAGGAAATAAACAGATACCATGGGCCCGGACTCAAGCGTGACAAGGACATATGCCCAAAGCAGTTGCCTAGAGCCTCGTAGACCAAGTTCAGGCTTAGCTGCTGCTGTCTACCATCAGTGAGAGTTGGTGCCCTGTGGTGGTGGTGGCCGCAGGGGGTCAGATGGAGCCACTTGGAAAGTTCAGAGCACCTGGGCAGCCTGTCCCCGGCGCTCCGCTGGGCTGGCTGACAGAGGGCTGGGCCCCAATCTCCCTCCACCTCCTGAGCATCTCCAAAAGTCCTCATGAAAGAGCTTTGAAATCCAGACTGACGCCCTAACGCTGGCCAGCGTGTGCAGGCTGCGCGGCTTCGTGCAAAGGAGAGGAGGACGTTTGCCGTCTTCTGATGTTTTAAATAGCTCCAACGCTTTCTAATGTTTGAAAAGAGAACCACCAGGAGCAAATGAGAACCAGCCGTGGTCGCCTCTAGGCGGGCTGGGAGGGCGCAGGGTGGAGGGAGCCATCTGTGGACGTGTTTTTGTCTACTTTAGGCTCTGGACCCTGTTGATGCTAAGAAGCTCAGAAATAACTATCACAAACAGAACTCAATCAAACAAAAGTGACAGGCTGCTGGCCTCGATGTAGCAATTCTGCTGCCGGAAATGTCCCCGGAGAGAAACGTGTGCAGAAATACGTAGAGATAAATGTAGGGGCTCCAGGTGTGGCTCGGTGGTTGGACACTTGGCTTGGCATGTACAAGGTCCTGGGTTTGATTCCACAGCACCACATGAAAATCAGCTGGGCATAACGGCACCTGTCTGTAACCCCAGCAGTCAGGAAGCTGAGGCAGGAGGATTACTGTGAGTTTGAGGCCAGCCTGGGCTACACAGTGAGTTCAGGACCAGTCTGGACTACAGAGTGAGACTGTCTGAAAAAAATTTAAAAATAAAAATAAAAAATGTAGAAGGGTGCTGTGAAAGGATCTTAAGCAGAAAAAGAAACCAGTGTGACACAAATAATTATCTAAGTGCAACTTTTTTAGTTAATCAGCACATTAAAAGTCACAAGAAAGAAAGTAAAACCATTTTGCAGATGTGAAGACACACCCGAGAGCAGAAGGGCAGTGACCCTGGGGTCTGCCAGACTGTCAGGGGTCTTCCTGTCATGACCACTCAGGGTGACACTGGGCTAGTCCACCTCTCTGGGCCTCAGTTTCCCCGTTGATAAAATAGGAACAACAACGGCACTTTCCTGGTGTGGTTGTTTGGGTCACACAAGTTCACAGGTGGAATCCTTCCAACTCTTGCTTGACACACCATAAATACTATATTATCTAATTAAAAAGAAAGCTGGGCGTGGTGACACATGCCTGTCACCCTAGGCACTTAGGAGGCTGAGGCAGGAAGAGTGCTGTGAGTTTGAGGGCAGTGAGTTGAGGACCAGCCTGGGCTACAGAGCAAGACCTTGTCTCAATAGATATATATATATATATAGTAGAAGGGAATATTAGAGGGTAAACCAACAGATGGAGAGGGGGAGACACCACACACACACACTCTCTCTCTCTCTCCCAGAGGGATGCCCCGTTGGGATTTGGAAGTCCTAACTTCCATGTCTGTCCCGTCTGACATCTTAGACACTGTTCTACTTCCAAACCAAACAAAGAAGCATGGCACTCCTTCCTGCTGTCCGGAGGTGCCCTCTACCTTGGCTCCTGCCCTCAGCCAAGTCCCTTCTCCTCTGGTAGGTTGGGATTCTGGGCCAGTGAGACCCCTGCAGGAGCTGTGCTAAGGGAGGCTGCATTTGGCGGGGCTCCTGGGGGGCAGGCCCAGCCCAGGGGCAGATGACGGGCAGCGCGGTCCACACCAGGGCCCTGGCTGTGGGCCTCCCACCAGGAGCTCTGTGGCCCAGGAAAATTGCTTTATCTGAACCAGCACATCTAATAACATCCAGGCCCTGGCCAAGCCCCATCCCCCCAGTGATTTGGCACCATGAGCTCCCAGTATTTAAAAAAAAAGCACATAATTTGTGGCAAGTGGAGTTCATAATCTGTTAATTTATGATCGTCTCCACCGACCTGGAGGACCATTAGAGAGGTAATAAAGGGAGATGTAATTACAGGATCTGGGGCCACTTCAGACACAGCTGCTGTCCCTCGGCAGCTCATCCTTCATCCATCCAGACGCTACCTGGGAGCACGCGGCTGGGGACCCTCTGCGAGGAGGCCTCGGGGGATCCCCTGCATACGCAGCCTGTGCTGCCAGGCAGGGGTAGCCCTGACTCCCCTCCAAGGTCCTCCCGCTGGGCGGACTCCAGGCCGCCTGAGGAGGGTAGGTAACCAGCTACTAACTTGTGAAGGCTGCAATTCATCAAATTCTCCCCACGCCTGTTCAAAGCTGCCGGCTCTTGCTTTAATTTCTTGCTCACTGGGAATAAGAGGCACGTGTACTAAACTGCCAAAGACCTGGGCTCGTCCTGGGAGAAAATTCAACTCAAGGCAGAACCCTGCATCTGGAGCAAGGCAGCCTCACACTGATCCAAACAATGGCCGCGCCACTAAGTAAATCCGGTGCCAATGTCCCGAGGAGCTCGTCTTTGCTCTGAGAAAATCCTTCTTGGGGGCAGAAACTAATCTACAGCTATTCCTCCCTGTATCTGAAGTTTCACTTTTCTGAGACTTCAGTTACATGAGGTCAATCACAGTCTGAAGGAATTAAGTAGAAAATCCCAGAGGGGCTGGAAGAATAGCACAGCAATTAAGAGCACCTGCCTAGCAAGCTGAAGGCCCAGGGTTCTAATTCCCCAATACCACATAAGCCAGGCATGGTGGTATGCACCTGTAATCACAGCTGAGGCAGGATAATTGTCGTGAGTCCCAGGCCAGCATGGGCTACATAATGAGTTTGAGACCAGCCTGGGCTACAGATTGAGACCCTTTTTCAATTTTTTTTTTTTTTTTTTTTTTTTTTAAGAAATAAGCCGGGCCCAGTGTGGCTCAGGACTCTGGGAAGCTAAGGCAGAGGATTGCAAGTTTAAGCCCAACTCAGGCAACTTCTTATCTCAAGATCAAAAAGTAAACTGGGGATGCAGCTCAATACAAAGGCCCAGGGCTCAATCCCCAGCATGACCACTGCTTCCACCATCAAAGGAAGAAGAAGAAGGCTGGACGAATGGCTCAGTGGTTAAAGCGCTTGCCTAACAAGCGCTAAATCAAGCTCTAAGTACCCAAGTTCAATTCCCCAGCACCACGTAAGCCAGGCATGGTGGCACACGCCTGTAATCCCAGTACTTGGAGGATTGCCGTGAGTCCAAGGCCAGCCTGGGCTCCACAGTGAGTTCAGGACCAGCCTGGGCCACAGAGCAAAACCCTGACTTAAAAACAAACAACCAAACATACAAAAAAAAAAAAAAAAAAAACCTAAAACTTAGCAAGAACCTGTCTCAAAATAAAAACAAAAAAAGGACTGGGGATGTAGCTTACAGGTGAAGGGTCTGTGCTAAATCCTCAGTATCCCTCTACTCTCCCCCGCCCCCCAAAAGTAGAGGAAAGTTCCTAAGGCACAAAAGAAGCAACACAGAAGAGGAACCAGGGTATAATACATAGACAAATCAATCCTGGTGCCAAGTGGCAGCACGGCAAAGCATCCAGTGCACAGAGAGGGCTCAGCCATTTGCACCTGCCAAGGTCTCCGGCACACACCTGAAGCATGTACCTCAAGAGTAAGGGGCACTCCTGTGATGCTGGCAGCCACCATTCCTAGCAAGACACCCAGCATGCTAGGTCTGGAGGAATGGCACACACAGTCACTGCCTGCTCCATGCAAATATCTAGTGCCCTCTGCATACCCGACTATGAACTAGAGGCCAGAAGACAGTGAAATGTGCTAAGGACAGTGGCCTCCTCAAAGTTCAGTCCCGATCAGTCTGAAGCACCAGTCCTTCCTGACCATTCTAGAACCAGAGTCGACCGGAGCCAGCCAACCCAGGCCTTGGGGTGGGCTCAGCTGGCATCCTCCCAACCCAGCCTGCCCCTTTCTTTTTTTCTCTCTGAGGACCGGCGAGCCTGTCTGCAGATGAGTTTGAAATCTAATCTGAGATAAGATTAAGTCAATTTGTTTAAAAATAATCAGGCTCTTGATATGTGATCCTCCTTAATATGAGGTTTACACAGAGTGGCAGGACGCTCCGCTGATTAATTTTTACCTTAAACACTGGAAGGTCTGGCCCAAATAATTCGGCATGCAGATTTATGCAAAATAGGCAAATTAGGACCTCTGAAAGATAAAGGAATTCAGATTTGGATGGAGAGGAATGACGGCACAGAGGAGGATCTTGGTAGTAGTGGTGGTGACACCTGCAAGGGGAGTCTCTGGTGTTCACCCGGTGCCCCGGAGCAGGCTACATCGTCCTGGCAGTCACACAGGGGCTCCACAGGAGACTCATTTATTTCATAGATGAGGACAGCGAAACTTATTAAAATGACATATGTTGCACCTGGCCAATGTCCCCAGCAATCCCTCTGCTCTGCCTCTCCCTCTCGTGGGCACAGGTGGGAGAACGCTGGGTCTCCTGGTCCTGTACCTCTTGGAGGTAGGGTGCCGGAAGAAGATGCAGGGACCCCGGGAACCACCAGGCGCCACTCCAGAGCCACCACTAGGGTGCAGCTTCTCTGCCACTGGAAATAGAAGTGTGGGGCAGGGCAGCTGTGCCCAATTTGGCCCTGGGTTACTGGAGCAATCCAGGCTGAGGTGTCTTAGCGGTGGCCTGACCCCGCATCGGTGCTGAGCCAGCACTGAGCAGATTCAGAAACTACTGAGTTTGTAATCCCCAAGAGGCTGAGCTCCTTAGCAAGGGGACACCAAGCCAGAACCCTGGCAAACCTACCTCGGGGTCAGCATACCTGTGGCCACCAGGGAGTCCCCTTGACTTTCTGCTGGCCAGGTGGCCACCAGCAGCACTGTCAGACCAGTCTGTCTGAGAGCCCCTGTCCACAGGAAGGCTCCTTCCTGTAAGTTCTACACAGGGGCTCACAGGACTTTTTGATTCAACTCAACTAGGTCTCATTCCCAAGAGTCATTTCCTCTTGTGAATTATTTTCTAGAATATTCCAAGAAGGTCTACCGGAAAATCTCATTAAGCATTCAAGGAAACTTACTCTTAGCCAAACATAATGGCTAAGAACCACCACCTCCATCATTTCAGCACTCGGGAGGCTGAGACAGGAGGATCCCAAGTTCAAGCCCAGCCTCAGCAACTTAGTTTAACCTGCCTCAAAAATAAAAAGTGGGTGGTGATGTAGGTCAGTGCTATGGTCCTGGGTTTAATCTCCAGTGCCACAAAGATTTAAAAAAAAAGAAAAGACGGAAACTTATTTGACCATTACAACTACTGTAGATCTGATGACAGCCCCTTCCAAACTGAGAAAGTTAAGAAGCACGAGCCGTTAGCTCACAAGCTGTCCCGAGCCTCCGCATGCCTGCCCTGCTCCACTTCCACACGACAGAAAGGGACTGTCTTAGTTACTTTCTCATTGCTGTGACTCAATACCCGACACCCACAAATTTAGGAAAGGTTTATTTTAGCTCACAGTTTCGTATGGTCACAATCCACTCGGGCGGACGGCAGCAGTCAGAGTACAGGACAGACGCAGAGGTGGAGGCAGCTTCTCCGGACATCACAAACAGGAAGACACGCTGAGGCTAGTTGAGACTAGTCCCAGCATCCTCCAGGAAGGCAGGTGCCGCTTATATATCCTTTCATGTCTCCGCCCAGTAACCAGTCCCTCCTGCATCCAGGTGTAGCTACTACACACCGTTAATCCTAACTCACGTGCCTTTAGTCTTAACTGCAATCCACCCCTCCAGACCAGACCCCAATCCACCAACATCACATGGTTCCATAGACAATCCACAACATTAAAATACATGAGACTTTTGGGGGACACTCCAGATCCTAACCACAACAGGGACCTGAGGAAGAGTAGGTTAGCCAGGATCTCCAAGTCCTCCTAGGGGACCAGGCACCACAACCAGAGCCACAGCCTGGCAGGCCTTGTGGCATGTGGTACAGCAAGCGCCTCAGAATTCAAACATTTCCTCCTGGAGAGGAAGAAGATCCAGAGACTCAGGAAATACCCACAGGTCTTAGGAAGTTCTTGAAACTTAAAAGAACCTCAAGGCCCCTCCCCAGGGATACAGAAGCAGTAAGCAATTGCGGAGACTCTCCCAGGAGCAGAGCTGCCTGCCAGGTGGGCAGTGAGCTCCAGGAGTCGTCACCTGTGCTGGGGTGGGCTTTCCCAAGACGCAGCTGTTTTGAGTCCCCCACGCTCCGGTGAGGAACCTCTCTCCCATATTTCTCTAAGTAACCAAAATAAACTCACTGGTTCGCCACGTTGGACTCTGCTGCAGTTGTTAACTTTGGTCTGTCATTGGTGCCCTAACTGGGGTGAAGAGAAGTTTGTTCATTTCTCCTGAGAAAAGGTTCAAGCCACGGAGTCTGGCGGAGAGAACCACAGCTTACCAGGGATGTGCTTGGCCCAGCCAATGATGACCACAAGCTCCCGGTCTGCGAGGTCACATAGGGTGGTCAGGGCCTTGATGTCGCCCTCCGGCATGCCGGCAGGAGGCATGGCATACAGCTTGTCTGGCTCGGCCACCAGGAGGTACGAGACAATCTTGGTCACTGTAATGACGAAGCCAGGTAATAGCACGAGGCACCAAGGTCCCTTCCCCCAGACCCACCCTATCCCATGACCCCCGGGTGGGGAGGTGGCATTGCCCTAGAGGATGCTGGATACTCCAGGTACAGAGGCTGGGATGGGGGTGGATGGCCCTGGTACCCACATGGCTTCTTAGCAGGCGGAGAAATCTGCAAGCTCAGGTACGGGCTGCTCTCAGAGTCCAGCCGTCGCTTGTATTTTTGGCGGCCTCCTCGTACCCGGTCAAGGCGCACACCTGTTGAGGAAGGAAAGGAGACAGTGTTAGGAGCTGGTCAGCATCACCAAGGATACTGGCACCGACTCTGGAATTTCAACACTGGCTAAGTCCTTTGGGGTCAAGCCCAGATAGCCAGCCTCAAGCCGGGTGGCTGGGCAATTCAGATATAGGCTTCTAATAACAAGAGCCCATCGTGGTTGTCCCAGGACTAGTCTTGCCTCTCTGGGTTTGGGATTCTCTGGAAATCTATCCTAAGGAACCTGAATCTTTAAGACTCCAAAGAGAAAATATTGCAAAACCTTCTACCAAGGACTGTGGGAAGCTGGACCTGGTGGCATGGCCTGCTATCTCAGCACCTAGGGGCTGAGGCAGGAGGACTGCCAAGTCTCAGCCCAGCCTGGTCAACTCAGTAACTTGGTGAGACCCTATTTCAAAATCAAAAGTCAAAATGGGCTGGGGATGTAGTTCAGTTTGAAGATGCAGGGCTCCACCCTCAGTACCCCATCTACCCACCCATCTGAACAAGTGTAGGGTAAGAAGTCACAATGCGGTGAGTTTTCCCGAACTCCAGGGAGGGTCGGCTCACTTGCCCAGGGTCCCTGCATTGGCGAGATCTTCCAAGGAACTGAACAGGCAACTCCAGACTTTCCACAGAAGCATCACCTGGGCAGTGAGTTCCCAATGCCAGCGTGTGGATTCTGCCCTCCCAAGATTCTGGGCTCCAGAGTCTATCCTTCACACCGAGTTCCAGGATGGGGGTACAGGTGGTCTTGGCCACCTCTGGAAATCAATGCCTGGAGATGCTCCAACAACAGCTGCAGAAGTGAATGTGATGGCTCCACCCTGCCAGCCATCTCCAGGAATAAGGGCCTGCAGGAGATACCACTACTGCCAACGCATTCACATGGCCTTCCCGGAGCCAGCTCTGCCCACCCATGGCTCCTGCTGTCCACAGTCACGCAGGTACCATGACCTTCCCCAACCATAGGGCAGAGACACAGGGCCTTTGGTAGAAGCCTCGCTCAGGAGCACACAAACTCATGTCAGCCACCATCCAAGGTAGGCTCCATCACACCAGCTCCAGCTAACAAAGAAGGTGCCAGAAGGCAGGAGAGCAAAGTCCAACATGCAGCGTAGCTCCAGAGGGCAGCGTGCCAAGCTCAGCTATGGGGTGTCCAGCTGGAACCCACTTCAGCTTTCCTGTCCCAGGCACTTCCAGGCCAGTCCTAATGCAGGGCCCCTTCCCTTCTGGGAGTCTTGGATTTGAACTACCATGAACATCTGTCCTTACCAGGAAGCAGGCCTTGACTACACACATAAAAAACCAGTTATGGAGACCAGAGTCCTCAGATAAAGAAACCCAGTGGGCCTCTCAGCCTCTGCGGTGACTGGCCAAGTTCAAGGTCTCTTCTTTTTCCCAAGAGTAAAGACTAGCATGCTCTGAACCCCAAGCCTGTCCTTCCCTTTGCCAATCAACTCAGGCACTTCCAGATCTTGGAAAGCCAAAGGCCTGGAGTAGAAGCAGTGAGTGTTCCTCCCTGGGTCTTGTGCCACACTGTCCCCAGCTTCACATTCGGGCCTTTCTCCAGGAGAAACAAGCCAGAATGAATGTACTTAATGAGACGGTGGTTTAGATCCCATTTGCAAGGGTGGTCTTCTGGCTGCTGCTTTGATGGGATGGACAACTATGGCATATCAAGTATGGGATGGGAGGACATTTCCCACAGCACTGAGAACAACAGAAAGTGAAATGCTCTGTTTGTGGGGTGGGCAGGGATGATTTCTTTAGCTCATCACTGCCCTTAGGAACTCTGGGGTGAGGTGCAGGAAGACGCACCCTCAGCTTCTGGTTAAGGGCTCCATCCCCATCCTCTTCCAGGGGCCAAGGAGGGCACCTGGGCACACCAAGCCCACAGGCCTCCTGAGCAGAGGCTCTATGGGTAGCTCCCACTCACTGCCTTCATCAGCAATGTCCTCTTTGCCCTGGAACCTGGAACTCTGGACCTAGTGTGTCGTACGGCTGCAGTGAACATCTGGAGGGAGTATACTCAGCATCGCCCCCAACTTCTATTTAAAGGGAATTCCGCTGTTGGGGTCATCCGACCGGGACTGCACCCTACTCCTCCCAGATGTCTGAGAAGTCGGAGTTCTCTTCCCAGCTTCCAGGAGGGCACAGCATGGCCCTGTCACACAAGTAGTACCCAGGGGACCATCCAGGGGAGGTGCAGAGGCAGAGGTAGGGTGAGGTCTGGCCAGGGGAGGAAGGGCCCTTGCCAGAGAAGTATGGGAGGTCCCAGCTGGACTGTCCTGGTTACTGCATTTCCTGCTCCTGGGGGCTCCTGGCTCCCATCTGGCTACTAAAGACCTGGGGTCTCTGAGCCTCTGATGGGCCTGCAGGAACTCTCCTGCTCAAAGGATCAGAAATATTGACTGTGTCTGAAGATGGTTCCTCCAGGAGCAGAATGCACTGCAAAGATGAGTGTGCGTGCATTTTAGGGGAAGGAAAGAGCACAGATAAAATAAATAAAATGAAAATAAAAAGAGGATTCTGTTCTATCCCTGATTAAGGCCTGGAGATGGGCAGCTGCCACCTCTGCCAAAGGCTCCTTCTGGAATGTTCTCAACACCCTTAGTGGGAGTTGAGGAAAGAACTGAAGAATGCAGGAACAGGCGGACCTTCTTCCTCCCTAGCTGCACACCCAAAGGGCGCTGGCCAAGACCACTGGGCTTCCCCTACTGCTAGGGGACCCCCTAAGGCCTTCCTCCAGGATCTCCTTCTGCAGGGTTTCACCAAGTTGTCCAGGCTGGCCTCGAACTTGTGATCCTCCTGTATCAGCCTCCCAAAGTGCTGGGATCAGGAGCCCATAAATTACTGCTATTCTCATTATCAACCTTATTTACTCTTTCCCAGGACTGGGTGTGACTTTGTGACAAGTTGCATTAATAGTGAGCAGATGCTAGGATCCTCCTTTCACAAAAAAAAGAAAAAAACAGGTTTGGAGAGATTCAGTAATTTTCCCTAATTAATAAAAAAAATCACAGCCATGGCCCTGGCCATTCCAACATGCGACCTTCCAGGGTAGGGCAAAGAGAAGCTCTCCTCTAAACATCCTCCTCCAGATCTTTACTGCCGCGTGGTCAATGGTACCGGTCAATATGTGTATCAATTATCAGCCTATTTTGATTTCTTAAAAAAAGAGCCTGTTGGGTTTAATTGGCTCAGACAAGAACCTTTGCCCCCCTGCTGCCTGGCTGTTTTCTCAAGCCTTGTGTGTGCACATCCTGGAATCCCTCCAGCCCAGAGGACGGTGATTGAGCAGGCTGAACTGTGCACCTCAGGGAGTGCAGCCCAGGGCAAGTTGCCTCGGGGCTTAGTTTCCCTGGCAGGCAGAGGACAGCAACTTGGCTCACTGTCTCTGGCTTTAGCAATGACCCAATGACTGCAAGGTGCGTGGTGGCTCCACTGGGTCTGGAAGGTGCCCATAGCCTGGGCACTCACCCGGGCCTTGGCACTCACCCGGGCCTCCCCAGGCCGCCCCTCCTTTCCTTCCATACCTGTGGCTCTCCAACTCAGCTCAGTGGGTTCTCAAGAAATAAGCCCAAGCCTGGGCACACCCCGACCAGAGTTTGCCCGTGACCACTAAGGGTAGAAGATGCAGGCCTGCATAGGGGACAGCAGCCATGACTTTATCCCTCTTGCCTACACTGCTCCTGTGGGCAATGACCATTCTGGACTCATCTTTCAAGGCCTTATCCAAGTGCCACCTGTCCAGGGAGGCCTTTTCAGCCCCACCAGCCTTCTCAGGTCTTCTTTACAAATAGGATGTCCCCACCACTTTGCGGGCAGGCAGGCTTCATCTTCCTGCTGGGCCTGGCCATTCACTCCTCCCTGTAACCAGGCCTGGGCTGCTCTGTGGTGGGCAGGCAAGGGTCTGATGATGTGTCCAGTTGCCACGAAGCCCCTCAAGCTTGGGGAACAGGAGACCCCCAGAGCCACAGCCTTTTCACAGCCTCCAGAAACCTACCTCCCCATCATTCCTCATGAGATCCCCTTTGCCCTTGGCCAAGCGCTGCCTCTGTACCATTCGGCAAGACGACCTCCTTCCCACAAGGCAATCCTTCCTTGTTTGTTTTCAGTATGGGTGTTAAACCCAGAACTTTCACACTACTTTTATTTTGACTTTGAAACAGGATCTCAGTAAGCCACTGAGTTGCCCAGGCTAGACTCCAACTTGTGATCCTCCTGCATCAGCCTCTCTGAGTGCTGGGACTGCAGGCCTGTGGCACTAGGCCTAGCTTACTCTTTTGCTCGCTGTTTTCTCTTTTTTTTCCTTCCTTCCTTCCTTCCTTCCCTTCTTCCTTCCTTCCTTCCTTTCTTCCTTCTTTCAAGACAAGGTGTTACTAAGTCGCCCTGGGCTGGATCATGTGCCCCTCTGTGTCTGGCGAAGACAATCCGTTCTGAAGGTAAACGCCCTTGGGCTCCCTCCTTCTGTGGTCAAGCTCCTTTCGTTTTCTACAACTACATAAACGTTTCCAGGCCAGACACCTCCCCGCCTTCTACACATTTATCTTCATGGACATAGTCTGCTCTACACTAAGAGATGCCAGCTCCTTGAAGGCACAGCCGGCAGGCAGGCGTTTGAATTCCTCTGTACACCGCTTTAACAGACTCGGTCAACTACATTTGTACTTATTACCTGCCAGTGTGTTTTGTTATTTTATTAAATAAATTTAGTCCCTCCCAAGGAGATAATGGTGCACCCTGGGTCCCTGCCCTGAGTGCGAGGAGATTCTGCGTCAGGCCTCCTTCAGAAGCCATCTCCAAATACCAACAGTGGGCTGTAGAGACACTGCTACTTGTTGCTCGATCCTTTCATGCCCGCAAAGCCTAAACTGTGCCAGAGAAACAACATGTCCTAGCTGATCCCAAAGACTCTGTTCCCCCCACCACCACCCCCATCCCCCTGGTAACAGGTGCCGGGCATGAGGCCTGGTTCTAGCCAACAGGTTGTACAGGAAGGCCCGCAGTGGAGGCTTCTGGGAATGACTCTGCCCTTGGCATAATCGGAATAAACATGTTTGGTCCAGCTGCGACTGCCCTTCCTCCTCCATTTGGACGGTGCAGCCTAGAGTTGTGGCGACCACACTTTGCAACCATCAAGCAGCCATCTAAGGACACCAAAGAAAGTTGGGGAAGAAAAAAAGAAAAGAGTTTAAGTCCTGGATGGCTGAGGGGCCTGCAGGACCCACAATGGCCCATTTCCAGACTTGTTAGGAGGGGAATCAACCCCCTTCATGGATTTCAAGCCACTAGCTTTCAGGAGGTCTGTAGCTTGAAACAGAAAGCAACTTACATTGACCAATGCAATGGGCAATTACTTTTTAAATTAGCATGCGAGTTCCCAACACAAAATAGGGGGCAAGGGTCAATTCTGTTTTGTTTTTGAGACAAAGTCTCACTAAATAGCCCCAGTCACCCTCAGGCTTGCAACCCACCAAACACGCTGTCCAGCAAAAAGGGGTCTTACGATTGAAATGAGGGGTGCTTTAACATTAGAAAACTCTCTAAAATGGTCACTCAGGAAGCACAATTAAAATACTAATTAATTTGCCATTACTATCTGGGATGATTAGATCATACTATTTAATGACATGTGCTTGTGAACTCAAACAAGTAGCTGGGCCTGGGAGCAAAGGCCAGTAGTCCCAGCACTCTGGGAGGCTGAGGCAGGAGGATTGCAAGTTCCAGCCTGGCTTGGGCAACTGTCTCAAAATAAAAGTAAAAAACGAACTGAGGATGTAGCTCAGTGCAAATGCCCTGGGCTCAATCCTCAGTGCACAAAAAAAGCATTAATAATACCAAGACGTAAAGTGTCTCAGATGTCCAAATACTGAGTAAGCGCATGTCTCTCTGCTTTAAGTACTGCTGAACACTGTTTAATCCCTTAATGTGTACAGATCATAAATATAATATTTCTAAAGTGCTGTATAAATTTTTAAAAGATTGCTCATCCCTAGGATACAGGACCCTATGTGACCAGAATCAGTAAGTTGAAGCCAAGACTAGACAAGCCACGTCCCCTCTTACCAATATGACAAACCACTCCTGTAACTTTTTTTTTTCCAGTCCAGGGAACAGTCCTAGCTCTCCTTTTTAAAATTTTCAGACAGAATCTTGCTAAGTTGTCCAGGGGGCCTTTAACTTGCCATCCTCCTGCCTCGGCTTCCTGAGTAGCTCTGATGACAGGGGTGTGCCACTTCGCCAGTGACACAGGCAGAAGCAAGAAGTGCTAGCCTCAGGATCAGACCTGGATGCCATCCTGACTCTGTTCTGGGCGACCTGTCCTTCAGCCTTCTACCTCTCAAGAACATCAACTCATATAATCCTCGGTGGGTTAATGCATGTAAGCACTTAGAATATTACACACAGCAAATTCCCTTTGTGCAGTAAATGTTAACTAATAATTATTATTAAAAATTTTGCATGCTTATCTGTGTGAATTGGTTTCATGACAGCAAACAGTTCTGTAGTTAATTTTAAAATTTCTTTCTCTTTTTTTCTTCCTTTCTTTTTTGAGGCAGGATCTTGCTCTATGGTCCAGACCAGTCCTGAGCTGACTATGGAGCCCAGGCTGGCCTTGAATTCTGGCAATCCTCTTGCCTCAGCCTCCCAAGTGCTGGAATTGCAGGCATGTGCCACCACACCCAGTTTATGATGTGTTGGGGAATCTAACCCAAGAGCTTACCCTGGTTAGGCAAGTGCTTTAGGCTAAATATTCCTCCATACCTGGGTATAATGGTGCATGTCTGTAATCCTAGCACCAGGAGGCTGAGGCAGGAGGACTGCTGTGTGTTTGAAGCCAGCCTGGGTTACTTACTTCAGGACCAGCCTGAACTACAGAGCCAGACCTTCTCTCAAAAACAAACAAAACTATCCCGGGTCAGATTTGGTCAACACAAGTCCTCAGGAAACGAAGGTACAGAGACGTTATGTGTCCCGCCCAGGGACACACAGCCCTGACAGACATACCTGCTCTTTGGCTATGCCAACTGTACCAAGTGGCCACTTTGTCCGGCCTACGGACAAAGTCTGTGCTCCTGCCCCACAGCCTCATCACAAGGCCAGTGCCCTGGTGCCCGCAGGGTCCCAGATCAGGGCACAGGAAATGGCAAAGCTGCTTCAGGGCACTCCAGAGCACAGGTGGAGGGGAGCGGGGCTCCCCTGAGCTCTCCGGCTGTGCCCCATGGGCTGGCCTCTGCAGCCCTGCAGGCACGGGCGGGGGGGGGCGGGCTGGCAGCTGCCCACCTCCATCAGATGCTCCTTGCTGACTTGATAAGATCAGCGCTGACTTTTTTCTTAATGGAAGTAAAATAACCCCGGCCTCCTTCGCCTCCCTCCCCCCTTCCCCTTGTCTCTCCTCGCTGGCCCGGATCCCAGTCTGGCGGAAGCAAAAATAGCTGAAAGCCCGGGGGTGGTAGTGGCAGAGGCCAGTTTAAGTTTCTCTCTTTTATATCCCCGTGCTAAAAATACCCGGCCAGAGCTTCGCAAAGTGTGGCCTCGCGCCTGGCCTGGCGCTGTCCTCCGGGTCACATGCCTCTTCCTGCAGGGCTGGTGCAGGCGGGGCAGGAGGAAGAGGCTCCTAAAGCCAAGCAGTCCTCCCAGCTACCCCAGGGTCGTGGCCAGGCAGGATCCCTGCAAGGTGCTCATGGTTGAGACCTTTCCCCTCCCGGACCCAGAGCGCCGCCACCGGCACGGAACTGGCAGCCACAGGAAAGGACACAAGCAAGTTTCCATGGGTGCAAGGCTACGTTTGACAGCTCTGGTTCACACTCATCTTTCACTGGGGCCTCATAAAGACCGAGAGCCTGGAGGCACAGGACTACCATAGGTCCCAGGAGAAAAGGAGGGATCGTAGTAGTCAGGTGACATGCCCAGGGTCACACAGCCAGGAATCGCTGGGGGGAGGACATGAGCCTGGATCTGTAGGTGTCCAAGGTCTAACTCCCTTGTCCTGAACTGGTGGCTCTCAGTCCCGTGGGATCCTCAGAACTCCTTGGAAAGCCCGACCAGCACAGGCATGAGAACTTCTGAGCCAGGAGGTTTATAGAAAATGCCCAAGAATGGATATTTTTTTCTTCAAAATTCCTTTAGTGATTTTTTTTTTTTTTTTGAGATAGGATCTTACTCTGTAGTCCAGGCTGGACATTATGTGTCCCAGGCCGGTGCTGGGGAATCAACCCAGGGCCTCACGCTTGCTAGAAAGACACTTTAACCCCTGAACTACACCCCTAGCCCATGATATATACGTATATATTTTTCAAATACTGGGGATTGAATCCTGAACCTTTGCGCTGTGTAGAGTTCCCAGCCCTTTTTTGTTTGGAGATGGGGCCTCGTTAAGTTGTACAAACGGGGCTGGAACTTTGATCCTCCTGCCTCAGCTTCCCAGCACCACCACACCTGGCTGCTCTAGTGATTCTGAGGTCTGGATCTTTATTCAGTACTGTTATATGACCAAGGATCTTCCCAGGTGCCCTGGCTCTGACTCTTACCCCGGAGACACATCTCCCAGCTGACAAGCCTAGAGAATGAGGTAGGTAAAACAACCACTGCCACACTTCACACCGGGGCTGCCACCAAAGCTCCAAGGGCTCCAGGTGCCACGGCAGGTAATGTGCCACCCTGAGTTCTGTTCTCTCCTAGACCCCTCTGCCCTGGGCACCATGCCCCTAAGGATGTTTCAACAGCCCTGTCCCTTCACCGCCAGGAAATGTCCCAAGCTGTACACCCACAGGGAAAGTCACCACTGAGGGGGCTGTGGGCTTTGCCACCGGCCACGGCATCCACATAACCGAGGACTCAGAGTCCGCTCAGCTGTCATTCATAATTACGTGGCTTTCTGAACATGGCCAGATCAAGTGCGGCAAATACCGGCCATCTGGGCCACTACCTTCTGATCCCTCGCCTGTGACAGCCACAGCCAGTCAGTCGTGACACTGCTGCCTACTGATCCCAGGTGCTGCCTGCCTTGGAAGCCTTTGGATCATGTGCTCCTGGTGTCCACCACCCACCTTGACACGGACAGCCCATCCCACAGCCTGAATTAAGAATGGCCGTGGGGCTAGAGGAATAGCACAGTGGTTAGAGCACTTGCACAGCAAGTGCAAGGCCTTGGGCTCAGTTTCCCAGCACCACATAAGCCAGGCATGGTGACACGTGCCTGTAATCCCAGCACTCGGGAGGCTGAGGCAGAGGATTGCTGTGAGTTCCAGGCCAGCCTGGGCTACATAGTGAATTCAGCATCCGCCTGGGCTACAGAGTGAGACCCTGTCTCAGAAAGAAAGGGATGGCTGTGTTAGACACTGCCAGAGTAAGCCAAGTACACAGGCGGATAAACAATTTCAGACTGGGAAAAGTTTGGTGGAGAATCAGCAGGGGTTATGACACCAGCAATGGAGCCGCGAGGGAGTCTTCCTGAGAAGATGGCATTTATGCTGGGCCAAAGGATGAGAAGGAGCCAAGGTGGGCCTGGTGGTGCAGGCCTGGAATCCCAGTATTCGGGGAAGCTGAGGCAGGAGGATCACAAATTCAAGCCCAACCTGGGCAATTTCACTTAGCAAGACTCTGTCTCAATGAAAAATTCAATTCAATTAAATTAAGAAGGGCTGGAGGAATGGCTCAGATGTATGTTAAAGTACTTGCCTAGCAAGTGCTAAGTACCCAAGTTCGATTCCTGAGCACCACATAAACCAGGCGTGGTGGCGCACACCTGTAATCCCAGCACTGCACTCGGGAGGCTGAGGCAGGAGGAATGCCTTGAGTCCAAGGCCAGCCTGGGCTCCATAGTGACTTTCGGACCAGCCTGGGCTACAAAGCAAGATCCTCTCTCTCTCTCTCTCTCTCTCTCTCTCTCTCTCTCTCTATATATATATATATATATATATATATATATATATATAAAGGCTGGGCTGAGAATGCAGCTTAGTATGAAGGCCCTGGGTTCAATCCCTCATACTGCACAAAAAGAAAGAAAAAAAGGAAGGAAGGAAGGAAGGAAGGATGAGAAAAGAGCCAGCCTTTGAGAAAACATTCCAAGCAGAGGCAATAGTCTACAAGTCTCTGGATTTTGTTATGTTAGGGGATCAAAATCAAGCCAAATCCACTCCTAGCAGTGCAAGCCCATTATCTCAGCACTCTGGAAGACTGAGGCAGGACGATGGAAACTTCAAGCCAATCTGGGCAATTTAGTGACTTAGTGAGAGCCCATCTCAAAATAAAAATGTAAAAAATAGACTGGGGATGTAGCCCAGTGTGTAAACCCTGGATTCCATTCCTAGTACTACACACACACACACACACACACACACACACACACACACAAAGCCAATACGGCTGGAGCAAAGTGCACAGGAAAGGGGCACTCTGAGATGGCACGACAGTGACAGGGAGAAGGCGGGCCACGTGGGGTCTAGAAGACCAGAACAAAGCACGTGGATTATATTCCAAGTGCGGTGGGGAATCATGGATGGTAGAAAACAAAGTGACAGGCTTGCGTTTAGTACCTTAAAAACTTTCTGCAGGCTGGAGGAATAGTACAGCAGTCAGCACTTGCTTAGCAAGCTCAAGGCCCTGACCCAAGTTTCCCCGGCACCACAGAAGCTGGGAATGGGAGCACATGTCTGTTATCCCAGCACTTGGAAGCCTGAGGCAGGAGGATTGCCATGAGTCCAAGGCCAGCCTGGGCTACACAGTGAGTTCAGGACCAGCCTAAGCTATACAGCAAGACCCTGTCTCAAAAAAAAAAAAAAAAAAGTGATTAAAAATTTTCCCTCAGGCTCCTGGGGGTTTGGATGACGCAGGACCAAGGGTGAGATCAGGAGTCCAGTCAGGACATAATGGCAACAGTCAGAGGTGGCATTTCCTTGGACCAGAATCACGACTGCGAGATGAAACAAGCAGGCGATTCTGAAGCAGACTCTGACCCAGGAAAGGCTGAATCTAAGCTTCACGTGAGCAGCAGGCAGACAGCTCCCATCTTCCCTGAGAGAGGGGAGTGGGGAGGCTGGGAAGAGCTCCCTTGACACTCTAATCCATGGCAGAGCACGCGTGGAGACGCTGGTAGGACAGCTAGACACTGGAGCCTGCAACACCCAGGGGAAGCTATCGGGCAGTGGAGCTGGCATGGAGACCTGGGTTCAATCTCCAGTCCTGGAGGAAAGACGAGAGACGGCAGACACAGAGAGAGCTCATGGGGGATCCGAAACTGCCTCTGGATCACAGCGGAAAACCAAATTTAGGGAGAAGTGGCGAAAGGGAGGATGCTGATCAAAGGGTATAAAATGTGTCAGTCTGGAAAAGTAAGTTTTACTAATCTCGCTGCACTGCCTGGAGACCACAGAGAAGAAGAATAAGGTATTGCATATTTCAAAATTGTTACAATAGATTTTTAATTCTATTAAAAATCTTTGCTCCAGACATATTGGCTTTTTTGTGTGTTCCACGACAAAAAAGTTGGTGAGGTGATGGATATGTTCATTAGCTTGACTGAATCCTATAACCTATATACAGATCGAAATATCAGATTGTGCCCCATAAATACATACAATTATTCGTCAGTAAAAAAAGAAAAAGAAAATCAATGTTATGACATGGAGAGTATCTTTGATCAGTGATCAATATTAGACGTTATGGTGGAGCCCTAGGGACTTCTCTGGTGACAGGAAACAAGGTGAAAATGGTGCTGGTATTCCCATCTTATGGAGAGAGCTTGCAGAGGTCCCACCCATGGCTGACACCAAAGTCTCGAGTGAATGTCAGCAAAGACCCAATACAGTTAAGACCACCCCCATCTCTCCATGGCACCCCAGCCAAAGGTCACTGCATGGCCGGGCACTCCAGGGGCCGTGGGAAGGTCCTATCCACTGTGAGCTGTGGGTTGGGGGTCGGGATACACAACGGACCGGAGGTAGAGATCTTGGACAGTAGTTCAGTAATATTCTCTGAAGGGCTGGAAAACTGGTTTGTTTCAAAACATTTGTGAAGTTTGAGGAAAGAAAAAAGAATTTTTAAAGACAAATCATCTCTCGTCCCCTTTCTTCATTCACGGGGCCAGGAAAAGTGGTTTTTCTGGCATGGGCTAGAGGCAGAATACTCTATAAATACCAAGCCATTAAATCTCATGCAGCAGAAACCTGAGCAGGGCCTGCTTTTAATTTCCTGACATGAGCTGGCCACTAACCCAATTACCCAGAATCCCCAGAGGAGCCCTCCGCCTTCCCCACAAGCACACAGAGCGCCAGAGCACATTGCATGGATGGCGGCCCAGCTCTCGCTGAAATCAAGTATCTTTTAGAAAACACGTGGGGAGCAGCAGGCAGGGGCCGAGAAGGAGGAGGAGCCAGGAGGGAGGAAGGTGAAGTTGGCAGGAACGGGCTGGCGAGGGAGGGTGACTAGCTAGAACCTGCGTGCTCTCCTGTAGACTCAGGGAGCACCCCAGAAGACACAGCAAAGAGTTTCCCCGGGTTTCTCTGGACTGGAGGCTGAGTCAGTCCACACCCTGGCTAGGCTTTGAAACCCAACTGCCTGCTACCTTGATTCTAGAACCCAGAGAATGGGCTAGAAAATTTGCCTGAGGCCCATTCCCATCACTGGACACAATGGTCAGGATGCTGAAAAGCCAAGTGAGGGCGAGGCTCATTTATTTATTCATTTATTTATTTATTCACTTATTCATTTCGAAGTACTAACGGTTGAACCCAGGGCCTTTCCACTAAGCTGTCTTTATTTATTGAGTCAGTGTCTTTGGTAAGTCACTCAGGCTGGGCTCAAACTTGTGATTCTCCAGCTAGGAGTACTGCGATCATAGGCCTGAACCGCTACACCCAGCTGAGGCGGTTGGTGAATCAAACACGCCCGAGATGCTCCCCCAGGGGCAGGCCTGTCAGAGCCACGCCACAGTGGGTGCTGCTGGGAGCAGCTGTCTCATGTGATGCCCACCTTCACCCCATGACGCCCAGCCTCGTGCCCCATGGGAGAAGAAACAAAGGCCCAGTGCAGCAGGAAGAATGCTTGATAGCAAAGAGACCTGAGAGCCAACCAGTTCAGATTTTGTATTCAATTTTGTATATAAATTTAAAAATTACACGCAACTCTTTTGGGGAGAACAAACCCCCACTTTCTGGTTAGTGGAAGCTTTTACCGCTCCATCCTTGGCTCTAAAATAAAGTAAGTATCCTTCCTATACCTTGAAAATAAGCAAAATATTACTCCCCCCCACACACACCAGGACATAGATGTTCCTCCACTGGATTTGCTTAAGGAAAGACAGGCTTGTTGGCGTGTCCTATTCTCGGGTAGGGTGGTGGGCAGGGAGGGAGCCACACAGGACCCGGATTGGTGCCCAGTCGGCTCAAGAATCCCACGTGCTTAGACCCCGGCAAAGGAAGCCACACACCCCACCCTCTCCCGGTAACTGCTGGGGCCCTAAAGCACAACGCAGCCTGGTAGTTTTCCCAAAGAAAGGGAAAGTAATAGGACATCACAGAAATAATGAAGCAAAGAAGAAAAACAAAATAAAATAAAAATGAAAAAAAAAAACATCTCTAGGTGCTGGGTAGAAGGCAGAAATGGAGGTCCAGCTTGTGGGTGTCACAGGAGCACTCATGGTCTTTCTTCTCGATAAGCCTTGAGCCCCAGTAGGGGACCTGACACAGGCGGGCAGCCATAGGGCAGGGTGGGAGAGGGGCACCCGAGCTGGTCCCAGGCCTGGCTGCACGCAGAGCCAGGAGGGACACCCAGACAAAGGAGGTAGCGACGGCGGCTGCCAAGAGGCCTTGCCTGGCAGAGGCCCAGGCTCTGAATGAGGCCGGCTCATCCTGAGGGGACCAGTCCCTGTGGAGCAGCAGATCCCAGATCTCCCTGAGGTGCCACGGGGCCTTCCACACACTCCGGGCCTTTGTGTCATCTGTCCCTTTTTGGAATTGGGCCCACCTGCACAGGAGGGGGTGGTGGTGGGGGTGTTCTAGTGACATCCTCCTTCAGGCAGAGCGGCTGCACTCTTCAGGCTCACACCTGGCTGCCACCTGAGTTAGAGGTCGGTCAACAGCAGGGCCACTTACGGTGAGGGGCTGAGTGAGCCACAGCCGCGCCTCTGCAGGCCCTCTCATCTGGGACAGCACAGAGCTCACCCCTGAATCCTCCCAGCACCTCACACTGTCCTCCTGGGACACACAGCATTGTCCTGCTTCTATTCTATTCTATTTTGTCTACCTGCATTCACAGGTGTCACTCCAAGTGTCTCAGAGCTGCTGCGAGTCACCTGGGTACTTAGCCACTCCCTTTCTCACTCTCAGTGGACCCCTTTCTGGGGGACCACCAGCAAGTATCCCCCTCTCCTCCTCACACCGGAGAGCCCCCAGACATCGCTGAGCGCTACTATAGTGCGGAGATTTGAGAGGTGGCCTCCTCTCCTTCCCCACTCAATCCCGGCCCTGGCCACGGGCGTGGGCAGCATGGAGCCAGGAAGCTCCCCCTCTGGGCCCAGCACCCCTCCTGTGTGACCAGGAGAGCCTTCTCACCCCATCTCACCACCCTTAACGTTCAGAGGCATACTGAGAGGAGGCTGCCTTTGGCCCCGAGTTCCTCAGACGCAGTGCAGCAGGCAGAGAGGCTGTATGCTCATGCTCAGCCTCCTGGGACGGCTGGCCCCACCCCAACCTGGTGTCAGCACAGCCAGCTTACTGAACACACATCTCCAGAAAACAGGGAAGGAGCCTTTCCTAGGGACATCAGACACCAGCACTAAGGCACGCTCTTGTGGACTCTCACGCCTGGGACCTCATCTGGGCCAGCAGAAGGCTTGGGAGGAACAGGAAGAGCCTAGTGCAGGAGCCGAGGGACCCAGCTCAACCACTAGCCTGGTCACCACGCTCCACGTGGGCAAGGATCAAAACTGAGAAGAATCAAAACAAACCCTGGGCTGGGGTGCAGCTCCGTGGTAGAGGACCTGCCCAGCACGTTCAAGGCCCTGAGTTCCGTGCCTAGCCTGAAAAGAAGAAAAAAGGTCCAACACACTGACTTTTAGCATGGTCCTGCCTCCTTTCTTTAATCTAGAAAGAGCTGTATTTTCCATGGGACTCCCAAAAATGCAGCTGGCGGGAGCTGAGTGGCCCTCTCCATCACAAAGGGCCTAAATGAAGTGACAAAGAACAGGTGA
>PVKB01007285.1:0-21720 GCA_004027205.1 Ctenodactylus gundi
AGAGAGAGAGGGACTGGGAGGAAGGGTGGAAGTCCTAAGGATCCGCCCCTCTCCAGCCAGGCCCCACCTCCTACCCTATGCAGTATCCATAGGAACATGAGGCTTTTGGGGGACGCTCCAGATCCAAAACACCACTGTCTCTAAACTTACCTTGCAGTATTACTTTCCTTCAAAAAATAAACATGCAAACAAAAGAACAAATTTTAAAGGAATCATCTAAACATTCTCGGGGTAATTCTTTTGTCATCAAATATCCAACAGTACAGATTTAGAGTAGAAATTACACTTGCTGTAAATATCAAGAGACCAGCGCCAAGGAGTGTGTGATAAAGAGATTAGCATTTTATGGGTTTTAAAAATTGCTTTGAGGCAAAGAAAGACAAATTGCCACCTTTGTTGTAGCTTCCCAAAGGTAAATGGCTGCTGGACGTTTCGCCCTGTGTAAAGCTTGCTCTGATTTCTCCTCCAGTACTGCACCTTGACTATCTTGGATGACACTCAGTATCCAGTGATTGAAGGGCTGGAGACTTTTGTGGTTTTCCTCAGCTCAGCGCAAGGGGCCGAACTGACCAAACCCTTCCAGGCTGTCATTGCAATTAATGACACATTCCAAGATGGTAAGAGACGGGGAAGCCCACCCGGTGGCTCGATCTGTGTTTCTTTTCTTAATTTTCACTTTGTGACACTGTGACTTATTCATATTTTCATCCAGCAAATGTGTGGGTATGTGGGGGTACATCTATGCACAAACACATGTGTGCACGCTTTTACCTGTAAGTGTGGGAGATAGCCATTCATGGTGTGAATATTCTGCCAGGTACAAAGAAACGTGTGAACACAGGGCCTTGAACTCGAGAAGTTTGATACTCAGTGAATCAGATCTTTACACCAAAAAGGGAAGAGTGTCCCTGATAAATGACCTAATATTGCTGTAAACCCAGTACTGTGGAGCAGAGGGAACTGAACAGTAACTGTGGTGATCATAAATTTTTACAAAGGAGGTGATATTAAGCCAAGTCTTCAGGGAAGATAGAAGTGTAATAATGGAGGATAAAGGAAAGCCTGTTTCAAATGGAGAGGTACGGTGAATACAAAGTGTGAAATGTTGGACGATGCGTATTTGGGAAACGGTGCTTACCTTTGCTCTGAGCATGGCGGGGGTGAAGGGAGAAATGAAATGGGAGACAGGCTGTAGGCAGGTGCTAAAAGGCCTTACGTTCCAGCCGAGGGCTTTGTAAGCAATAAATCCTTCTAAGCAGAGAAGTGGGGTGATATTTTTATTTTAGGAAACTAATATTGGCAGCATTTAAGATGATATACAGGGATGAGTAGAGGCAGGTATATGAACAGAATATATGTCACTGCTGAAGGTGTCGCCTGAGTAACTGAGGATGAATAGTAAGGGAAGTTGCTTCTTGGGAAGAATTGATGGAAGTTAAAATCGTCAGAATTGTGTGCATTCTGGAGAGAGGTAGAGAAGACTGAGCCAGATTTTTCCCCTGAAGCATGGAGACTCTTCCCCGTAGTCTCAGTGGTTAGCATGGAGCCCATCATTTAACTCTTTCATTGGCTAAAACTCCCCGAAAGAGGCACAGGTTACTCAGCAGGATGATGTTTGATGTGTTCATTCATTCTTATATAATTTATGTCCTATAGATAGTGGTAAAAAATGCAAATGGTAAAAAGGTATACTATGAAAATTAAGATCTTCTTTGTACCCCCATCAGGTACCCTCACTGGAAATATCTGTTTTGCTCAGGATGTGTGTGTCTGTGTGTGTGTGTGTGTGTGTGTGTGTGTGTGTGTGTGTGTGTACACATGTTTGTCCCTGTAAATTTGTGCTTTTTCTTTAGGGTAAAAATAAATACATATGTGTGTATGTACATATGCACATTTTTGTGTCTATTACACACAGGTATATATTAGTATATATGCACCAGTCAATACCCAATCTTTTGTGTCTGGTCCATTTCATTGAGCATATGAATAAGACATGGGTCTTATTTTAGAGCTGTTTTTGCATAACTCACATAAATAAAAGTCACCCCTTCTGAGTGTGCAGTTCTGTGAATTTTGCAAGGTTCATACAGTGGTAGGCCCACTTCATGATATAGAGGCCCAACATTCCATCACCTATAGATTCTCTCTTGACCCTTTGAAGTCAAGCTCTCCCAAATCTGAGTGCTGGAAACCAAGTATCAGTTTTCTGTACATGGACGTCTTTCCCAAAATGTCATGTAATTGGAATCATGTAATCTGTATCACATTTAGTCCTGTTTGTTTGATGTAGAAAAATGCACCTGACAATCACCTATGTGACTGTAAGAGTGATTCATCCCCTGTGTTGCTGAGTAGTTCGCCATTGCCTGGTGTCACAGTTTATTAGCCATTTACCTGATGCATGGCATTTGGGTCATCTCACAGTGTTGATGGTGAGGACAAGCGTAACTGTAATATACCCATATTGGTTTCCATGCATGTGTAATTTTTCATTTCTCTGGGGTAGATACTTAAGAATGGGTTTACTTGGTCCTGCAGCAAGTTTATGCTTGGTATTTTCAGATTCTTGTGGCTTCTGGCAGTTATTCTAGTGGGTGTGTAATGATATCTTATGGTTTACTGTGATTTCCCTAGTGCCCAATGACACAGAGATCTTTTCATGTATTTTTGCATCCATATATCTATTTTGCCTTTGGGGAAAATGTTTGAATAAAATATTTTTAATAAGTAAAAGTACAGACATGCATGAACTATAGATTCAGTAACATGTTTATAACATAGAGATTGGGAAATTGTGCCCATACATATCCTTTTTGGCCACTTTTTCCTTCCCTCTTAGCCTTTTCTTTCCCTTCCCCTCTGAGTCTCAGTGTCTGCCTTCTCCTAGCAGTCCTTCACCTCTCTTCCTTCCTTCTCTCTTACGTTAGGATCTCTGTGAGTATATACTTATGATAATCTCAGATAAGAGACACCAATCGATACCCAATCTTTTGTGTCTGGTTCATTTACCTGAACATTATTGACTCAAGGTGACACCACTTTCTTTCAAATGATTCGTATCTGTCTTTATGGCTGCATAACATTCCACTGTGTATAAATGCCTCAGTTTCTCTGTTCATTCCTGTGTTGATGGGCATGTAGTCTATTTTCAGAATCTAGCTATTATGAATTGTCCTGCTATGAACACACATATGCCTGTGTCTTTATGACATGGTAGCTTTAGTTCTTATGGGCAAAGGCCCAGTAGAGCTATAGCTGAGATTTCTATTCTCAACTTCTAAGAAATCTCCACACTGCATTTGTAATGGTTGCATTGTCATTTGTCTGGACAAATATTGGGTTTTACAAATATTTTATCCTTGTCTGCTGCTTGTCTTTTTATTCTTTTCAACGATGTCTTTCATTTTCAAGTGCTCTCACTTACCAGTTTTTCTACTGTGAGTCATACTTTTAGTATTGTATCCAAGAAATCTTCAAAACTAATGGTACAAAGATCTTCTTATAGATGGTTTATAGCTTTAAGGTTTACATTTATGTTTATGATTCACAAAATTACATCTTCTTAATCATGAGCTAGAGTATAGTAGTTGTACTATTTTATACCACGTAATGCTTCAGAGTTTAGTCTATTAAACAGTGTCTCACTTAATCATAATCCCATGGTTTTAATTTTGTTCTACTGTATAGAGAAGAAATCTGAGAAGGGAGAAGGGGAGTGAAGGGTCACTCGGGGTCTAGTCAGATGACATCTACATTCTAAGACTTCTGACTCCAGCCCCATTGGCTTTGCATTATCTCACATGGTTTTACTGGTGCAGTGGAAACCTATGGGATATTTTTTCTTTCCTGAAGATAAAAATAAGAAAAATCCACTTCTTCTGTTATTCTTGAAATGATTTTTTGCTTTTCTACATAAAAAGATAGTGAGTTCCCTCTGATAAAGTAAAAAATGAGTACAAAATTGGAAGCCTTGAAGTATTAACTCCAAACCCACCACATGCTAGCTCTTTGCCCTGTGCCAGAGGTTTAAAGTTACTGAGCCTCGTTTGTCTGTAAAAAAAAAATACCTACTTTTTGAGGTTGCTGTAAAGATTAAATTAGGTAATGCATGTGAAAATGCCTACTGTCGTTCCTGGCACATAGAAGATCTTATTATAGGTTAATTTCTTTCCTCCTGAGCACACCTGTAAGTTACCACACTAACCAATGAGATTCCAAGACACATAATGCTTTTCATTGCACTCTGATCCAGACAGAAGGTTCGAGTCAAATTTTTCTTAATGTTTTATTGATAGGGATTGGAGTTTGCAAACTTAGAAAATAAGTATGTGAAACAACATACTTTTTAATCTTTCAGGGATGCTCCTGTGTGGCTCTAGTCAAGGCTTATCTCAAAACCCGTTTCTGTAACCCACTGTGGCATTCAGTGCTTATTTCTGTTGCTTACTTTTCTTTTGAGTAATAACTAACTTTTATTGAGCGCACTTGCTGTGTGCCTTCTAGGGTGAAAGGCCTTACAGTTACTATCTCTGATCTTCACAACAGCTGCTCAACTTGTGACACCAAGGTTGAAATTTTGTGTAAGATCATATGGAAAGGAGGTGAAGGAACTAGAGTTAAAACTCAGATCTATTCCATCCAAGTGAGTCTTCCCCTTTTCCGTCCTCCTCTGCTGGCATGTCCTGCTGCTGGTCACCACCCTCTAGCTAGCTGTGCTTACTGTGACTCAAGATCCTTAGAAAGTCAGCTTGTGGCCTTCTAATGTAACATTAGCTCCTTCTACTTCTTCCACTGAAATAATTTTAGGCCCTTAAATGACTAAAGTAGCTCGTCTTAATTTTTTTTTTTCACCTCCCTCTTCTGCTCCTATACCTGGAATTAGACTTTTATATTGGTATTAGCACTAATTGAGCAGCACAAGAAAGGCAGGGGGGTGCTGTGGCACTAAACTCCTTTGTATGCAGCCAGGTCATCCTAAAGAACCAGGGGGAGGATGTCCCCACCTTAGCCATTGCCCGCAAAGAGGCCATCACATTCCAGATGTTAGTGTTTACGTTCACTTTCCCAGTTACTAAGAATATTAGCAGGGTTGCGATGTTTATGGAACATTTTCTATGCCTGAGGTTGGTGCTCAACGTGGTATGAGTTACAGAGTAATAGAGAGCAGATCTCACAATCTATTTCTGGATACAAGATTTACACAAGTGCAGAGGTAACTATAAATTGGCCAAGTACAATAAGTTTTCTGAGAGAGGTGCTGGCAGTGAGGGCACTGTGCCCAGTGAGTGCCTATGTGTCTTTGGAGGGGAGGTGATCTCTGTCTGCATTTGCAACTACCCCATCATTGTAGAAATGGAGAAGTTCTGCATTTGGAGGCAGAGGGACTGGTTTCCAAGGCCAGTTCTGCCCTTCCAGGAGAATTGTACTGCCCTACAGGTTATGAGAATGACATTTAGATATATGAGAAAGCACTTAACACAATGCCTGACCCAATCTACACATATGGAGGTCATGTAGCTCTTCCTACACACTCTGCTGCCTCGTGCTGTCTCTTGTCTGTCTACTGCCAATTGGGGCACTCCTGTAGGAAGGGATTGTGTCTGACACTCATGGAACGTGATTAAAGTGTTTGCTTTCTCTCCTCTCTCTCTCTTTCCCTCCCTCCCCCCCCCCTCTCTCTCTCCCCCTCCCCCCTTGAGTAAATATTTTGTCAAAGAGATGAAAATAGTATTGTATACCTCAAGAGGAAATGTAAAATAACACATGACCCCAAAAAAGCTTAAACATTATCACTTTAACCCTTAACTTTCTCATCTGACTAAAGGGTTCCTGGTCAGCAAGAATGCCCAATGTAGAACTTTAGACATCTTTCAGGAGCAGAGAATCTCTCTTGCTTCTTCTGCTTTTTCCCTGGCAACCAGCTTCTCTGTACTGCTCCCAGACAGGAGGGGTGCTGTGTGCTGTCATTACTACCTACCTGCTAACAGCTCAGACAGTTTCACTAGATGATGGACCCTGGCCGGTTCCACGGCACAGCCTTGTGCCAATTTGTCAATTTTCCTTTAGGTGTGGTAGTCTTTTAAGAGTGTGTTTTATCTCTGTATTAGGTAATAACAATAGCCAGTGGACTTAGTCCTGATTGTGGGTTGGCATTATTTTTCGTAGAGCCCAGAGTCCTGAGCAGGACTGGGTAGGAGGCAAGCAGTGCTCGCTGCACATGGACTTGCACACTGGGAAGGGCAGCCTCCTTCCTGTGTCTTCCTTTCAGATTTGGCAGGACACATCCAGAAGACAGCCAGGAAGTAGATGATTACAGCTTTAGGGTTGCTTTCCTACAACCCTGAAGACCGATTCCACATCAGGAAACTTTGACCCAGGTCTCTTTATATTGTTCACAAAAAAAAAAAAAAAAAAAAATTAACAACCAGCAGTCAACAGAATGTTGGGCCCAAGGAAATAACATTATGTGCAGAATTGCAGTAGACATTCTGGAAAGTAAAGAGGAAAAAACGATTCTTCATATTGAAAAACCTGAACTTAGGGGCCAAATATAAAATATAATATATAATAAAATAATAATATAATAAAATATAATATATTAATATACTAAAATTTGAGAGTGCCTCTGATTAGCTGGATTTTTATTCAATATCATGCATACTTTGCCTCATTAAATCCAGGCCTTTCAACAGTTCTGTGTGAGGTATTAGTATCAATTTATATGCAGAAAAATATCCAGAATTCGGAAAGACGTAGTAATTTGCCCTCTGCCCTGAACATGTGACAGATGATAGTACTAGGATGGAATTTAGAGCTGTGTCTTAGTTACTTTCTTATTGCTGGTACATGCCCCGTTTTAGGAAGGAAAGAGTTATCTCACAGTTTCAGAAGGTCACAGTCCATACATGGGTGGGCAGCGGACGTTGTGAAATCACCTGGAAGGTGGTGCTGGAGCCGGAGAGAGAGCGCCTCACAGCGTGGCAGAGCACTGTCCTCACCCCATCCCATTTCTTAATCCGCATCGCGTGCTTGCGTTTAAGATGGTAGCTGCAAGGGTAAGCTGAGCGAAGACCAGTGAAAAGCTGATTGACTATTTCATTTGAATCACATTCAAAATGAGAGCAGTTTTCTTGTCCTGGGAGCAATAACCATACTTGAAATCCACTTAGCATCGGTGGATTTCGTGGCTTCGTCCCGTGTTGGCCATGTGGAGAATTCTGCTGTGGCCACTGCCTCCCACTAATTCTGCCTCTGTCTCTCCACCTGGGCACTCAGTGCCAAGCATGCAGTTTGCCAAGGAGTTGCTTTTGGTGAAGGAGAAAGAAGGTGTCCTGCATGCTCCTATCATTCGGAGTGGAGACCTCAGCTATGAGTCGTCAGTGAGGTGCTACACTCAGAGCCACTCCGCTCGGGTCATGGAGGACTTCGAGGAGAGAAAAAATGCCGACTCCTCACGGATTACATTTCTGAAAGGGGAGAAGGTGAGTGGATGTGTGGGGGCTGAACCCACTTCCATGTTTCTCCCATTCTCCTGCCACGTTTTGTCGCACACCCACCAAGCTGATGTATCTGATCTGTATCTTCTACTTTGCATTTGTTCTTTGAAGCATGCTCCTTGTTTTGTGTGCATAACTTTTCACTGGAAATGACACTATTGTGTCCTGTCCATTTTCAGTCTCCCACTGTTTTTCTCAGTGGTATGTTTTAAGCTCTGACCGATGCCTGTGGCTGCTGCATAGTATTTCGCAGCATGTATCTTCTGTATTTTATTGATGCGTTGTCAACAATAGACCATAAGGAACCTCAGTGATCGCATCAGGTAGCCTCCTACCACTCTGTTTCCACCCCAGCACTTCTGTGTATGCACTCATACATGGCCATTAGCAGGTCTGAGCACGAATAACTTCTTAGGATACATTACACACCCATGGGCAAAATCTGCCACTTACCTACTATCTTTCAACATGGTCTTCTTAGTTAAACCAAAGTCTTCATTTCAGATATAAATTTATCAAAACTTTCTCTCATGGTAGTTTTTTTAAGTATAACTCAAGACCTTCTTACCTCTTGTAGAACACTCTAGATTTGTCCTCTGTTCATTTTTACTACAAAAGAAAAGAAAAAGACTTTCCTTCATTTGGACTCTCTTAAGTTTTCCATGACCATGACTCATAAAGGCCAGTCTTAATTATATGTTCTCCTAGAATTTTACTGGTGGCAGGCTGAAACATGTATTTAAAGCATGCAAATAGTATAGATAAAATCTTCAGCTTTGGGTCTACATGTCTCTATTTGTTTTCAGTTCAAAAGAGGATTCTAATAGTTTATATGTTACCCACAGGAATCTGTCATTATTCTGTACACTTTTTGAAATCTTCATTCTTTATTTTCTTTAGCTTACTAAGCATGTCTTTGAAACTCGTTGTTAACTAATTTTTTAAATCCAGAGTCACTATGAAATTCATGCACCCAATAAAGAATTCTTAGTATAGAAAAGATGCTGTAGAAAAAAAAGAAGAAGAATATTCTTCAGTGATCACCAAGGCACCTTCCTGCCACATTGGGTGATCTGTCAGGAAATATGCAAGTAGAACTTTGTCCACGTATCTTTTTCAATATAGTGTTATAGTGGGTTAAAAATAATCCAGCTAAAAATATCCCATTTCATATCACATAGCTCTACTAAGGCTGCTATGTATTTAAAATATTGTGACTTAAAATGCAGTCCTTAGTAGAGAATATTTAATTTGAGAAACACTTGATTTCTTTCCACCAAACAGGGATTTAGGTTGCATTCTTCTACCTTCAGCATGAAACAGTTTTCAGATGAAATGGTATGTGGCAGCAGATTCGAGAGCTCTTTACCATTTAAAGATATCTTTAGCCTACCATACACCTTTCTGCATTCCTTACAAGATTACTCAATTTTTGCAAAGAAAAGGAATGTTATTCAGCCCCCCAGGAAGTCTAGCTTATGTAACACCTCAGTCATTCAAAATCTACTTATATGTGTCATATATGCAAATATGTTGAGCAGCCCAGCTGGCTTATAGGAAGTCATAAAGGTGTTCTGCAGGTGATATTTTAGTGAGTTATTTGTTTTATTGATTTTGATTTTCCTAACTCATCATCAGCAATTCAAAGTGGTTTGGAATATTCCTATACTACATGTCTTGTCATATAAGTAGATCTCACGTGAGCCTAAACTGTTGGATTTCAATTTTCTATTTTATGAATGAAATTGATTTGATCCTTTTGAATTTATATTGACTCTGGTTTCTACAAAGAGGAAAAATAACTTCCTAGGTAAACCAAGCAAGTTACTGACAAGTTGCTTTGAAGTTTAATTTGTCTCCTGCCTTTGGCTCTAGGTGAAGAATTGCACAGTCTACATCCGTGATGACTCCATATTTGAGCCAGAAGAACAGTTCAGGGTCTACCTCGGCCACCCTCTTGGAAACCACTGGAGTGGGGCCAGAGTTGGGAAAAGTGATATGGCCACTGTTACCATATCCAACGATGAGGATGGTAAAGAAGAAGTTGCCCTGACAGTTCTTAGGCTAGTGAAGCACAACCTGATATTTTACTAGTAATGTGATCACTACTGTTTTGAAAAATGAAATTGCTATAAAAATTACCTATTAACAATCTGTGGATATTTATATAAGATATTTGTAGCCAATGACTACCCTCTAGAGCACTCTGGTAACTTCAGAGCTATTTTTATTCTCATTTTTCCCTTCTGTATTGCCAAGAGATGAGGAACAAGGATGGTTAAAGGCTAAGGCAGAAGTGCTAAGACTGATAAAGAATAAAAGCCATTTAAGTCACTAAAGGCTAGGATCAGATTTTGAGTGATATTCAGGATCAGTTGAATACAATGAACTGAATGAAAATACTACTGCCTTCCCCTAAAAGCCTAATTCTATTTTCGTCTAAGGAGTTGGCCTATTAACCTAAAACAAACTCAGTTCCATAGTCAGATGTCAGCAGAGGATAACCCAGGCATTACAAGAGGCTAAACCTATTTCAAATGGGTCATCACTGTTTTACTAAAACAAGTAACTTAAGGAGCAAATATAATAAATGTTGCAAGCAGGAGTAACTGATTTTTATCAAATATTTACTGTACGAGCTTAGAATATTGTATCATCTTATTTCACTTAATCCAGGCAGTAATCCATTGAAATGTTTGTAAATCCTCATTACAGGTGAAGACACACCTCAGCAGAGTTGTAAGATTTACACTTTTATTTACACAGCCATAAGCAACAAGACTGGGTGGGAAAATTTTTCAACTCGGTTCTGTAATCTGCATTCTTAACTACTATGATAGTTGGTGAGACCCTTTGGGTTGTTAATGAAAAAAATCAGGAACTGTTTTGGAAATTATGTAAGGTAAGAAAGACCAGCCTTAAGGTTAAATTAGTCCTTCAAACAAGTAGGCTGAGGCTCAATTTCTAAAGGGAGCCTCTTCTGAACACCCAGAAAACACAGCCAAAGAGGAAGTTGAGAGACCCAAACATAGACATGAGAAATTTCTGCAATATTCTCTAGTGTACAAAAAATGGAATAAAATTTGTAATTGTTCTTAGATTTACTCCCATCCCCCAGCCCTGCTACCTCACTTCTCTCTTCCTTATGAGAACATAAAAGAAAGCATGATTTAAAATTTTTTGGTAAAAACCAACATAAACATTACTAATCATTTCCTAACAATGGCAGTAGGATCTCAAACCAGGTTTTGTTAGGAAGTCTTGTGTTCCTCGGCTGTCAGCCTGTTGCTGAAATTCACCATACTTACCTAAATAACCTGTGGGAAGTTAGGGTGATCTGAGAGTAGAGGAGCTGGGAAAACTGGGAGGGTCCATCCGCAGAGTCAGAAACGAAAGGTGGATTTGGTAAATGCTGGCAGTACAGACATGAGATAAACTATATACCTTAGAAACTCATCGCTCATGGATAAGGAGTCAGTTCCTATAATCTCTCAATAGATATTTGCCAAGGGCCTACATGTCTCAATCTCTTGATGAACCATGCAAATTTAAAGGCATCTGTGAGCTATGATGCCAAGATGGAAACTCGGACATCATGTATTTCAAGTAGTTCCTTCATTATTTTGTTTTAAATAAGAAACATGTGAGAAATAACTCCTATAGGACACAAAATAAATTCCTTTTCCAAAGCATTGCTTAGGAATAAATACTGATTTTTTTTTTAATGAGTTCAAGTTCTCTTGCCTTAGTATTGTAAACTAACATGAACAGTCCCCCTTCGTTGTCACCAGGTGTTTTCATGGGAGTTGGGATCCTTTGTGCCGTTCATGTCTCCTCTTGTGTTCCTAATCATGTTTCTTCAGCCCCGACCATTGAGTTTGAAGAAGCTGCGTACCAAGTCCGGGAGCCCGCAGGGCCTGATTCAGTTGCAATTCTGAGCATCAAGGTGATCCGCAGAGGGGATCAAAACAGGACCTCCAAGATTCGGTGCAGCACACGGGACGGGTCTGCGCAGTCTGGTGTGGATTATTACCCGAAGAGCAGAGTCTTGAAGTTCAGTCCTGGTAACTGAATGTTAATTCTAGACTGTGCATTTTTTCGGTGGAGAGTTGATTAAGTACCTTGTATTTGAAGAAGTATGCAAAGAAAGAGAGACAGCGGTTCTGATAACATCAAGCACTTATTAAGCATACTTTTGAGAATACAAGCAATTTTTTTTTTTAAGACAGTCTCACTCTGTAGCACAGGCTGGTCCTGAACTCACTATGGAGCCCAGGCTGGCCTTGAACTCACGGCAGTCCTCCTGTCTCAGCTTCCCTAGTGCTGGGATTATAGGCATTCACCACCACCCCCAGCTTTATGTGGTGCTGGAGGATTCAACTCAGGACTTTGCACTTGCAAGGCAGGTGCTTTAACCATTGTACCATTCCTCCAGCCCAAGCAAACTTCGTTATTAGTGAAAATGGCATGAAAAAATAGTCCTTAACTTCAGGACATGATAGACATTTTGGCTTATTTAAAAAGATTTGGTGGTGGTGGTGGTACCTAATCAGTTTGGTTGAGTAATGGGAACACTTGGTTTTGAAAACATACACATGCTTCAGTAAACATGGGTATAAAGCACTGGTATAAAGTCCTACAGGGTTTACTACAATCTGGAAGACATAATCACTATTCTCTCTCCCTCCCCCCCCCCCCTCTCTCTCTCTCTGTGTGTGTGTGTGTGTGTGTGTGTGTGTGTGTGTGTGTGTGTGTGTGTGTGTGTGTGTGTGTGTGTGTGTGTGTTACTAGAGATCTGACTCAGCACCTTCACAGTAATCTACATTTTCACATTTCCAGCCCTTTTTGGTTTTTGTAACAGGATCTCTTGAGTCACCCAGCTGCCCAGGCTGGGCTGGAACTTTCAATCCTCCTGCCTTAGCCTCACAGAGTGCTGTGATTATAGGCCAGAACCACCCTGCCCAGCTGCAATCAGTACTTTCAAGTGGTTTCTCATCTACTAGGAAATTAGATACCCTGTTGCTGGCTTTCCAAGAAGGTTTTATCATGAGAGAAATACAGGGATAAGTCAGGGAAGAGAAGGATGCAAATCAGGCTACAACTAGCTGTTTAACTTTCTGGTGTATTGATGTATTGAAGTGAAGTGGCCAGATAAAGGCTTAAACTGTATGTCAAAATTTTTCACAGATCTTTCTGAAACCGTGTAAAATGAAAGTCTGGTATAAATGCTGACACTAAGTTGTTGTAACCAGAGGGAAGGAATTTTCAGGGATGTCTGATACCAAGTGGGCAGAGGAGATGACTGAGAAATGCTAGAGGCTAGGGCATAGGGGCCCCCATAGATTCCCATCAATTCCCTAGATTTGTAAGGGCTTTCAGCTGCATCCTATGTGAATCCAGGTGATGGAAAAGTAGATCCCTCCACATTCATACAAAGATCCCTCTTCCCATTGTTTTTACCTTTTCCTTTTCTGCGTAGGAATCTGGGGAAAAGAGTCCTAGAGGCAACTGTCCTAGTTGTCTGTAGCAGAGGAAGAAGAGATGTTTGTAGCTTGAGAAAGTTGTTTTACAGCAAAGCAAGTAGCTTTCTAAGACTCCTACTTTTCTCCTTCCAGCCACTAAATCTCCAGATTGTGGCCTTCACAGAGCCTGGTTTGGTGGGGAGCCTTTGAGCTATTGCTTTGAAGGGTATCTTGGTGTGCAGGCGCTTGCAACCACACAGGAGCTCATGCATATGTGTAAAAATGAAAGAAAAATTAAGAAAAAAAAACCCTTGTAACCAGGAAAAAGTATATTTTGGATCATAGATTTTTATTACTGCCAACCAGTGTCAGACAGGGGCCATTAATCCTCCTGGTGTTGAATAGTAAGTCAGCAATACTAAACCTCCACTGCAGGTAGAATTTGGTCTGTAAAACAGATTCCTCACTTGAGATAGGGTGAAAGTGATTAGTAGTCATTGCATTTGTAGAAAACCTCTGAAAGGCAAAGGCATACTTTAATGTGACATGATGGCAGTGCCAGCTGGCTGTCTCAGGGTATGTCTCCTAACGAGATCTTTGCTCACAGTTTCTTCTGTCCTTGATGAAGGTGTGGACCATATATTTTTTAAAGTTGAAATCCTGTCCAACGAAGACCGGGAGTGGCATGAGTCTTTCAGTCTAGTCCTTGGCCCTGATGACCCAGTGGAAGCAGTTCTTGGGGATGTGACCACTGCTACAGTGACAATTCTCGACCAGGAGGCAGCAGGGAGTCTCATATTGCCAGCACCACCTATTGTGAGTTTCTTGACCCAAAGAATTGCTTCTTTATGTCTTAGTGAGCAGCACAGGGAAACGAGAAAAATAGGACTTCCTGCGTGCTCCTTTTTATATTTAGCACAATGGTTCTCAGCCAGGAGCATCTTGCCACCCACTGTCCCCTTCTAGAGGACAATTGGCAATGTCTGGAGACACATTCAGTTATTGCAGCTGTCACACTGGGTACTACTGTCATCCAGTGGGTACAGGTCAGGACTGCTATTAAGCCATGTAATACACAGGTTAGCTTCTAAAACAGAAGAATTGTTTGATGCAAGTAATAGTGCTGCAGATAAGAAACCTTGTTCTGAAATAAAAGTAAACTAAACAAAGTTGATACCTCAGTCTGATGAAAACAAAAGTTACAATTGATCTTGTCATAGCTTTGGTGGGCCTGGAATAGTCTAAAACTGCCCCATATCTACTGTCCTATACAGTTACCACGCACATCACGTTAAGGAGACACAGGAATAAGGTTCTATGTTTCCCAAAATGAGATGAACAGAGTGAACACTGTGACTTTGTGATTAAGACTAAAGTGCCTGGAGTCGCCAGAGGCCACGAACCCATAATAGGGAATCAGTGAGAATAAGCCATGTGACCTCCTGTTAGTAGTCTCAGATTTTTTCAAAATGTGTCTCTTATTTGATCTGGAGGAAATATACTTCCTTTATTTCTTTTTGCCGAATGCACTACTACATAGCATTACCAGTTGAATATGATTTTAAACTAGCAATTGCAATTCATGTAAATCTTTGGTTTCGGTGTACAGGAAAATTAAAGTATTTCTCCCATGAATGGCAAGTCTCTGATTTAGGAATATGGCTCTTAAGTTAATAAAGCTCTTAGCTCAGGCAATGGAAGTATCTCCTACACCACCAAAGGTCTATGGTATTTGGGGGGGGGGCATGCCTGGCAAGAATGATAGAATCTTTTGATACAGTTTACTGAAGAGCCCCAGGAAGTTAAGAGGCACAGAGGGTGTCTGGGGACACGAGTCTTAGTTGCCTGGCCTGAAGCCTTGTTGCTCCTTTGCAGGTCGTCACGCTTGCCGACTATGACCATGTAGAAGAGGTTACCAAGGAAGGAGTCAAGAAGGCCCCCTCCCCAGGTTACCCTCTGGTCTGTGTCACCCCGTGTGACCCTCACTTCCCCAGGTACGCCGTCATGAAGGAGCGCTGCAGCGAGGCTGGCATCAACCAGACATCTGTGCAGTTCAGCTGGGAAGTGGCTGCCCCCACCGATGGCAACGGGGCGCGGTCTCCCTTTGAGACCATCACTGACAACACACCATTCACCAGCGTCAACCACATGGTACCTCTGGGGGACTGGGCCTGTGGGAGTTGGGGGGCGGGGGGATAACTAGATCACCAGCATTGTTCTTTGTTTCTTTGACTCCATCAGAATCATCAAGGTCCATGAATGACGTTTGGAGTAAATAGGTAGAAACATACACAGGATTTGTTATATTCTTAATCTATAAGAAAAGGGAATACAGTGTAAAGAAGGAGAACTAAGTGTCCGAAGACAGGTTTTATAGAAAGAAAATGCTTTATTGTGTAACTGAGTGGTAAAGCTAAAAGTTCCAATCCCCCTCCCGAGTAGATTGATTTTGGGAAAATTGAGCAAGAAGAAATGTGCACATGTTTTTCCTTAGGGGTCTTTGTTCTGCCTGGGAGATTTTGAGCTTGCAACATTATTGACCAGATACTGGCTTCTGCCCACATCCATTCTTACAAAGCCAGTTCCAGGCTGTGAGATCTATTCATGAAAGGCCTTGAAGCTTTTCCTGGAAAATAAGTTAAAGAATTTATGTCCAAGTTTTTTTAGGCCTTAACTAGTTTTCCCATGTGCTCAGCAACAGTGGCGTCTACGCCAACCAGTCTTGCTGGAAGGTCTGAGGAATGGTTTGGTATTCCCTGCGCTGGACCTAGCATATAAAGAGAAGACTACTATTAATAGTAACCACTGTTCTTTGGTTTCTTCTGGCATGGCTATGCCCCTCCTTATTTTTTATCTTACCTCTTTGGCTCCAAGTGTCCCCTGTCCCTGGTCAGGCTGGGTTTGTGGTGGAATGTCAGGGATTACGTGATGAACGAATGAAATGGTGGACAGGTCAGTGGGTGGGTGGGAGGACAGAAGGGCATTTGGGTTGATGGCCTTTACAAATGACTTTGTGCCAGCAGCTTACTGTTTCATATCATCCAGCAGATGCATCGTAAGGACCTGCTTGTGTATTCTATACAGAGTTAAGGTGCTTTATTCTTCCCTCAGGTCCTAGATAGCATTTATTTCAGCCGGAGGTTCCATGTACGCTGTGTAGCAAAGGCTGTGGACAAGGTGGGCCATGTGGGGACCCCCTTAAGGAGCAACATTGTCACCATTGGAACAGACAGCGCTATCTGCCACACCCCAGTGGTGGCTGGGACAGCCAGAGGCTTCCAGGCCCAGTCCTTCATTGCAGCCTTGAAGTACCTGGACGTCAAGCACAAGGAACATCCCAACAGGTCAGGTGGTTGGGACCTTGCACTCTGAATGAATCCCAGGGATCCTTTCTGTGTTTCCCAGGTGGGAAAGATCAATGAGTGATCCTTCTACACAATAAAACAGTACAAATTAACACTGTAGGAAAAAAAAAAGTTTGTCTTCAAGAGCCTTCAAGGCCAAGATACCACCTGTCTTTATAGCCTCATTTCCCTTACTCACCATGTTGCCCTGTCAGTCCACCCACAGAGAGTGATGTGTGACTTCCCAGGGGCCTCACACCCTTAGGTTGCATGCCTTTTTGCCTAATTCCAATTCTCCCCTACATCTCCAGCTTGCTGTAGATAAATCCTGTTGTCCTACAGTACCTAGGTCATAATGTCTCTTTTAGGGAGGTTTTGTCATCTTCTTCAGTGTAATGTGAGGACTCCTCTGGCATCCATCTTTCAGAGCCTTGCCATCCTCTAGTCTCTGACATGGTAGATGGTAAAACTGTAAGCGCAGAAACTGTGATTATTTTCTGTCTCCTCCACCTAGTTCAGTGCTCCTTGGCACCTAAGAGGCACTTGCTGAACATGTGAGTAATAACAGTGCTGAAACCATCAATTACTAGAATTACTTTTTCCTACACTACCATGTTTTTGTTGGGAGATAGATAATTTTATTTTTGCATAGCAAAAGAGAACTTAGGCATTCCATACATATTCTGTACCTATAGAATTTAAGTTTGTACCTTTATGAACAACTGAATTCAGAGAAAGGGGATTCTTTGCGTGGAAAAAAACTAGGTTTGAATGAGCCCCAAAATATGCAAATCCTCTTCTTTTTTCAAGCAAAATTAAATTTCTTTATGCTTAAGAGTAATAACAGAAGTACACAGGACATGACTGATGACTTACCCTTTCCCAGAAATAAGGCCAATCATTTTTCATCCCAGGCTCAGCTTCCTCTTTAAAATGTGACTCTTTGCTTACAGAGAGAAGCTCAATAAACTCAAAACACAACTTTAGCATATATACTGAATATTTAAATCTGTACAAGGAAAACAAACACAGCCCATAAGTAAAATTTTGTTGTATTGTAGTCTTAACCAATGTTTATTAAGCTCATATTTTATTTAGAATTGTATAGTACATGCACTGGAGAAACAAAAGACATGAAGGAAATGGTCTCTGTCCTCATAGTAGACAGTCAAGACAAGCAGAGCCTTGAAATATACACGAATAGCAGCCAAGAGGAATGAGTAGCAGATGTCCTGGTGCTGAGGAGCAGAGCTTGCAGAGTGAGGACTGTGAGGGCCGGATCTGACATGCTGATGGAGTTCACAGGGTGAGACAGTGGCTGTTTAGCTGGAGAGAAACAAGAATGATGGGATATTATAATTTCAAAGAGATTTTGCTGAGTGGGAAAGTTGCCCTTGGAGTTTAAGAATTCAGTGCTGTCTTTTTGAGCGAAACAAATACTTTAGAAATTATGAACACGTCAACCCTCCTCAGCTTCCACAGATACTCACTGAGACAGAGCCAGGGGCCATGCCTGTGCTCCTGAGCTCCAGAGGACACAGAACTTCCATTTAAAGTAGAAATGAGCAGTTGTGATGTTGTCTTTTCTTGTATAGGAAAAAAAAAATCTGTTTCAGTCTTGAGTCTGGAGAGTCTCTTAGGAAAACCAAGCCTGCGCGTACATTTACAGCCGTACTTTAGATAGAAGTCCTACATGGCAGTCATCAGGGGGAAAGATAGCTAACTTGATTAGTGAAGACAAATTTGCAATGAGAAAGGAACGCACCCCATTGGCTGTTGCAGCGGGCAGCTAACCCCGTCTTTTGCTTTGTCTCCTGCAGGATCCACATTTCAGTGCAGATCCCACACCAGGATGGAATGCTGCCTCTTATTTCCACCATGCCACTGCACAACTTACATTTTCTATTATCCGAGTCCATCTACAGACACCAGCACGTCTGCTCCAACTTAGTCACCACCCATGACCTGAGAGGCATCTCAGGTGAGGGATGAGTTTGGGCCTCGTTGTCCTACGCCCGTCCTGTGCAGCGCCTGGGCATGCGGCTAAGTGGGGAGAACTGCTTTTTCATAACTTGTGACCCTCAAAATCTATGTATGAGGTTTTTCTTCTTAGCAAGCGTTCACACATAGGCTACTCAGACAACAAAGGGAATAGGAAAAATGTGGAGTTTGGACTCAGACTTACTGAGATTCAAGTCCTGACTCTACTACATATACAAGAATAGCTTGACCAGTCTGAGCCTCAGTTTTCTTCTATTATGATAACTGTTGCCACCAGTCAAGGTGAGAGGATTCAATGTGTTGACGTGTTTATAGCTTCTACCATGGTAAATTGTAGTCCCTTCACTTCTCATAAAGAGCATTTTTGGATCTGCGCTTTAAAAATCTCATGATAGCTGTATCTTTCAAAAGCTAATGTGCAGATTTGGGTGTTTAAGATTGGTTGTTTGGAAGCAAGAGATTTGGAGTGTAAGATGTTTTGTAGGGATCCACACCAGTTGAAGGGAAGGAAAGGAAGTAGGATTGAGTAGAGGAAGAAGTCAGACTGCATTGCACTCTGATAAAGTGAGAAAGTCTGGTGAGATTTGTCCTGCTTCCATCCCAGATGACCAGATCTTCATGTACACTCCCCTCCAACACACACACACACACACACACACACACACACACACACACACGTGCGCCAGTCACTGGATGCAGACTGCCCCACAAGGGCAGGACCTTGAGCTGAGCCACTCTGCAACTGACGCAGACCCCAAGGGCCTGACAGCATGTTTCTGTGTTTGCCACAGCAGATGTTTTACTTTACACAGAATCCCATTCATTTCCATTTACCTTAGCAAGCACATAGTAAATGTGTATTTCCTCCCTTCACACCTGATGAATCATTTAACAGTGTTTTTGAAAACAGAAGTATGTTTATATTCATTAAGCAACATTTTTGGTACTGATGATCGTTATATAGTAGAATTAGTTGAGTGTAAATTATTTTTGAAATCATTGAGCTGCACAAAAAAATATAATTGGTCCACATGTGCAGCTATTGGAAGAAACACACTATGTTTAAAGACAGAAACTTTGCACCTCTTCCTACTTGAAAATAATTAAATTCAACTCCACTCAATTGAGTAGCTAGTCTTTGCAGGACAAAGCATTGGCTGTGGTTGTCAAACCTTCTAAAAAAATGCGCTCATTCCTCTAAAATACTCTCATAATTTTAAATACTATAAAAATGTTATCCCTAATATTCTAAAATTGTGTCTGTATTGGCTCTCACCTTCATAAATGTCATCTTTAATTTAAAACAGTTCACTTTCTTTGCAGCATTTGAGCGCCTAATTTTCACCTGTCGCGGGTGAGATTTAGTCAGACATCATTAGTGAGCTATTTATTCATTAAAACTCTTTTTTCCAAGAGTTCAGAAACCATAGGAGGGAGAGAGGAAGGAGTCGGATGGTGATTTGTTAGCTTTCCATAAAAGCTAGCTTTTAATTCAGTCTTAGAAAATAATAGTTCACCAGAGAATGGTCCACATAGTAAGCCCATTTCTTCTGGGTTGAGAAGCACAGGGCCCCACTTTCCAGGACTGTGGCGTGTTTGCTTTTCTGTTCCTCCTTTACTCATTCATGGTTATTATTGGGGTACCTTTTCTTCCCCAGAGGGAGTCTTCCATTTAACACCTACAAACGGCAGCTCTGTCCAAGTTCTTCTCCCTCCCTCCCATGCACTGTAAGCCTGAGGTTGCCTTCTCAGATAGACAGATCCAGATGTGGGTTCCTTCCCGCCATCCAGCTCCTGGGTCTGCAGTCCAAGTTACCGCTGCTTGTACGTTTTCTCCTGGGCAGAGGCAGGATTCCTGGATGACACAGTCTATGACAGCACTGCCCTGGGACCTGGCTATGACCGCCCCTTCCAGTTTGACCCCAGTGTGCGAGAGCTGAAGACCATCCAGCTCTACAAACACCTGAACCTGAAGAGCTGTGTTTGGACCTTCGATGCCTATTATGACATGACCGAGCTCATTGACGTCTGCGGGGGCTCGGTAACTGCTGACTTCCAGGTGGGTGCTTCAGGAGCTTTCCAAGGGCTGTGTGCATTGCTGGTGCCGTGCTGGACCCTGTTTATACCTAAAGCTCTTCAGTGAGCACCTTGAATCCAGGACTGGGCCAGTTAGCTATGGGAGTTTTCCTTTCAACAAAATCTGGGCAGCATTGTGGATAGAGAAGAGCCCCAGTGTCCCTTAGATCAAGTTAATGTAGAAAAACTGACAATCTGATACAGTCATTTATGTAAAAGTCAAATATTTACTTCCCCAGTTGGGTCTTTCCTTCTCTGTGTATTTTGGAAAGCCAAAAAGATTTTGCATGTAATAGTATGGCTATTACTGTGTAGATGGGTTCTCTTCCCCACCACGACAAGCAAGGCACCCTGGTCCACATGCATCTCTCATTAGGATGGTAGCGAGGACGTTGTCATCCTAAGCATTGGGAAGAGAGACCTGTTTATAGCACTTTGATTTCATATCCACGGCATCCTGCCAACCCTGGGGAAAAAGGACTGTGTGCATGGTGTATATATAAAACCATTAAAGGTTAGGGACAATACAAGTTTTTTTTTTAATAGCAAGAAGCTGGAGTCATCAAAAGATAATTGTGTCAAAAGGCCAGTGAGACTAGATTTGTCTGTCTTCCTAGGAACATTAATTCTATAACAAGTTCCATCCCATCTTGAACACTTATCTCAGTGGGCCAAAAAGCAGTCAGATGTTTGTTCTTCATTTCAGGGCATGTTTAACTTCCCATAGAAGGCAGCCTGTAGAGGCACTTAATTATTTTGGAAAAGTATACTTGATTAAAATTCGCTGTTTTCTTCTTGACTCCTGTTCAATTTTTTTTTCCTTTTTATGTACACTACTGCCCTCTACTGAGTAGAATTTTAAGGCTGTCTTGAGTTTGGTTGCTGTTTCTGCAGTTGCATAACCTCAATCATTGGATAATGTAAAGCTGAATGATTGCCCTTTCCTTGGGTCCTCACCCACATAGTCGTATTCTGTATTCTCCATGATTTTGCTTCATTACATGGTTGGATGTGTTTGTTCAGAACATGCTTCAAAATATCAAAGGCAGATTCTTTTGCTTATGTCCTACTGCTTAAACCAAAAGAAAAACTATATGCACAGGTGTATTTCATTGTTGCCACTTTCTTCCAAAATAATTTGATCTTCTGATACATTGCAGAAAGCAATGTGAACCAGGCACCAAGACGGCCTTCATATCCTTGTCTGTAGCTTGGACAAGACATAATCTTTCTGAGCCTCACTGGAAATTGTGGCTAATAATATCAAGACGGAACTGTGCTTAACATAGTACCTGGCCTTATATAAGCATGCAGTAAATATTTTCCTTTTCCTTTTTTTTT